>JAHPZR010056053.1:50000-52500 GCA_019787425.1 Platygyra sinensis | reverse complement strand
TCGGTTGCTATTCACCTCACTGCTCTACATTTAATTAAGTACTCGCTGACCTCGGCAGGTTGGTGAACAATAAATACTGATTAACTGATCTCTTTGGAAACGATGTTTCATACGTCTGCATCTACATTTCCAAGGGACCAGTGTTTTATTATACGGCTGGAGTTTAGTATTAAGTACTAAGGCAAGGGAAGTCATAGTAACCTCGCTTTAGTGAGAGAGCGGGCAACAATTGCTTATTTAGATTTAGTCGTTGTCATGTGACCATAAATCAACCAATAAGAGGGCGCGTTAGATTCCACTAAACTCCAGCTATTTTACAATGAAATAAGTTTGCCGAGTCTTAATCACCGTTAGTAGATCACTTAGTGGAATCATTCTCAATGAACCCTTCAGGTACATCAATTGATGAGGAAGCAGTATCTCGACTGCAGCAGACATCGTGTCGGTGTCACGTGTTTCGTGATGATTTCTCCATTAGCTCGAGAACTGATGCTGTTCCGTCTTATGGCTCAGGTACGTATGTCATTTAAACCTTGTTTCTAACTTCTTCCCCTCGTTTGTTTCTCGGCCTGAAGCCCACGATTTGAAATTTCAATGGGTTTCGAGGCCTTGATCGTTGCAACAGTGCAAACGATCTACCAGCTAGTAGCTATACACTTACTGGGCTCAGGTCAGTACCGATGCGTTTTGTGGTATGAGATTGTGGAAGTAAAGCGATTGGTTACAAAAGGTCTGCTGTCTTTTTTTTTCTCTCTCAAACAAACAAACAAACAAACAAACAAACAAAAACTCGCGCCATATATTCAACCAATCATAGCCATGCCTTTTTCCGCACTTGGCGCTCGTTGTGTGTGTTCATGTATAGGTGTTACTGGCGTATTGTTCTGATTTCTTCCGCTGTGATTGACTCCTTCAGTTGCATTGGATTTGGTTTCCGACACTCAATTTAAAACCGTTTTAGAAAGGCGTGAACTGAAAATAAGAAATAGTCGTCGACTAGTTGGTAGTCGGAGCAAAATGAAGCAGAGAAATGCTTGGTGGGCCTTCCGGCGCCACGCTTCTCCCCTATTTTTTCGTGCGCCATTTTTTTCACACTCTTCTCCAAACTGAACGTCTGAAAGAGGATACGTAGATGACGGTTCCTCTCGCGCAATGTTGATTGATAGAGAGATAGAGGCCAAGCCATTAAAACGATCAAAGCTAAACTGCTATTATCTTGTCATTGTGCTTGAAGAACTGCTAACTATACAGGGTAATCCTTGAACTGTTTACAGGCGCATTCTATCGCGAAGAAGACGAAGATGACTATGAAGCGTTTGAGGAATTTGGTGACGACTTTGTTGATGATGACGACGAAGGCGAAGAGCTCGTTCACAACATAGTTGATGACGAGGAGACCTGGATGGCAGAGGACTCGCTATGGTGGCGACCAGACGATGCGGAGGATTTCCTGGAGGCCGATTATCCTTCTTTACTAGAGGGACAGTTGTACTGGTCTTAATGAAAGGAACAGGAACGGCGAAGCTCTCTTTAAATGAAGTGCCGCCCGTGTTACGGACGTTAGCGTGACTAGTGTCACGGAAGTGTCGAAAAGTCTTAGAATTGTGTGACTTAAGTCTGCGTGACGAGCTGCGTAAGTTGTTAAGACAGCTATCTGGTAGACAGCCAAACTAACACCCTTTGATCAAACAGCAATACAAGCTACTAATGATCGAGTGGCGTGACTCAAATTGAATGACTTGTATCGTATAAGAATGATACGAAATGTAACTTGGTAGTCCATGGAAAGGACGAAGAAATTTGTTGTTTTGCAAAAAAAAAAAACACACTAAAAACATTTCTGATTTGCGCTTCCGTTTCTGTTGTTACAATACTGATCTCATCGGTGGCTATTACAAGGTGGCCAGACAAGAGTTTATTGTTTAAAAGTAAATATTTTATTATGAAATTCTGCGTTGCCCTGAAAATAAGAACTCTTTTTGTTAAGTATCAATAATAAACAAGGGCAGAAATATCTGCTGTTCTGTTTGGTTATTTTACTGATTTAATAGCTACGGTCTCTACCATTTATTTTGTCCAACTAAAATTGATGGTTTTGTTTCCAACTGATAGCAGAGAAGGCAGATGCTTGGCGTAGCATGTTTAATAATGACAAGCCAAGGTCAAAGGCAATGAAACTCGGGGTTCACTTTCCTTAACGACAACTAGAACTCATTGGAGCTTTGGCTTATATTCTTCTAAAAGAACTTCTAAATGGCTTTCAGCCCTTTTCCCATTCTCTACGTTTTCAATCTTCGATAGTCGATTGTATTATCACACGGCGCTAGGTTGTTCTCCTGTAAAGTACTTCACACTGCTACGCTGGTCATTGGAGGAACTTGTTTTCTCCGCGCGCGTTTTTTGAAAGCTCGTAAAACAGCGCATGAACAGATGCCGCCTACCGCTGACTTGTCGCGGTGCCACGTACGCCAGTGTACAACCAGCAGCGATTTCTATCGCG
>JAHPZR010056053.1:15000-45000 GCA_019787425.1 Platygyra sinensis | reverse complement strand
TTCTGTTAAGCAATTGAGTGAGTCCAGGGCTAGAAATTAACGCTCGCAAAATGCGAGTTATTTTGATAATCTGCGAGGGAGAAAAATATCAACTAGCAAACGTTTGCGAGTTAGAATCATATCATGCAGATCTCCCACACATTTGGAAAGAATTTCAGCTAGTGGTCTCGCCAGTTTGCTAGTGGAAAAAAATCTTACTGGCAAAACTTTGCAAGTGGATTACAAAGTTAACTTTGACGTCACTGAATTTGACGTCAAATTATTCACAAAATACAACGTTAATCCGAAAATAAAGAAAATAACAGATATAATTAGAGAATACTACATTATCACAAGGTGCCGACATTGCCGACGTTTTGGACAGTAGAGGAAGACTGTTTAATAGACCACAAAAGAAAAACTTTGTAAAAGTATGATAATGTTAGGAAAATGGAATTGAATTTGAACTATACTCAAAGGAATACTATTTTAAAATTTAATTACTGTATAGCTGTCGTTAGTATGATTTATGTTTTAATGAATAAGTTGAGCAGTTTATTTTCTCGCTGAAGAATGCAATAAAACAA
The DNA here is from genome assembly GCA_019787425.1 of Platygyra sinensis. Taxonomy (NCBI): domain Eukaryota; kingdom Metazoa; phylum Cnidaria; class Anthozoa; order Scleractinia; family Merulinidae; genus Platygyra; species Platygyra sinensis. The sequence continues at coordinate 44,434 of JAHPZR010056053.1, read as the reverse complement.
GGTGAAACAAATAGAGGCGTCTTCCGAAGCGTTGCCTAATGGTTTAAATACACAACTGAGCAATTTTATAAGAACTATGTCGCAACTTGTTAGTATTGTGAATTTTTTTTTCATCCAAGTTGTCGAAGTCACAGACAACTCCCTCCATAAACGTTGGCTCATCAGTGTTCCTGATATTGCACGCAACTCCATGCAACTCACTTGTTATTTCCTTCATCGACAGGTGGAATATGGTATACGAGAAACAAAGGTAGCCTGATCGGTACGCACATGCGAAAAAATGTTTAGAATTTAGTAAATAAGTTGGACTGACATGCACGAAATTGTCAACAAAGTTGGAAACGACACATGTTTTCCATAAAAATACAAGAATGAAATGCCAGGGCAATAAATCTGGTATGGCCCAACACGAATAAAGTCTTTAAATCGTCGGGAATGTAAAACGTACCAAACCAATTAGTAAAATTATTAAGACTTGAGTGTTAGTAGATTTTACTGAACATACTGTAGTTTAGTTGGCGTACATATGAAGTGCCTGATGTTTGTACTGAGTTCATGTGGTGTACTAGTTCATGTATATTGTACAGTTAATGCATTATAGTTTCTGCAGTCATTTTACTCCTTTGATGTGTATATAATCAGTTTCAGATGGAGCAGTACTTCTGCACGGTTTGACTAAGTAGGTTTCAATCCCGTTCCAGTTACGGTTGCGTGGAATCTCTCTAGCGGATTGAGCCAATCTCGTAGTTTTATATGTGTACGGAAGCTCCGATCGTCTTGAAATATATAGGTGTCGTTTAAGTTCTTGCTGAGCAAAATTCTTAAGGTATTTCGTGCTGTTTTCCTTAGACCATCTGTTATTGTATGCAAGCAATGTTATTAACCGCAGGCAAATTTAGTTAATAAGTGCGCATTATGATTTCTTATAAATTTAACGCTTCTTCATTAAAATCCCTAAATGTAAGATTTAACTGTTTGGTGATGAGAATGTTGGAAAAAGAGCAAAGTCGTACCTCAGTTTTGTCCAAGAGAAGTTCTTTTACCTTGTCGCGTGATCACATTTGCCGGTCTTGGAATTTGGATCAACAGCTGGAAAATGTCGCCGAAATGGTTGCAAACATCCAGTGATCTCAAATAATCTTTGATTTTGGTCGTTTGTTAGTCAATTCTTGCAAAACTGCACCTGTCGATACATATACCTCTCTATAGATGTCTCGTCGATGCCTTTAGTGCTCTGTTCTTGTACATCCAAAATGCTTGTTTAATATCGCTGGCTCTTTGAAATGCAATTATCTATGCAAAACCAAGTCCTGCTTTGAATGGGTTCGTTTACGCATCGCTACCTTCTACCAATAGAAAATTTGATTTTCGTTCAAGAGAACCAACGCTTTAGGCAAATTCTCGTTGACATGCAGCATGAAAGAAAAAAAAAATTCTCGTTGACAATCTAAGGTTAATTGTGCCGCCCGTATTATTTTATTCCTTTTAACCAGCAATCAGTTAGAATATTACAATATTTTGTAAAACAGTTGCAACTGTCCATTTTTTGTTCTTTCTGATCGCGTAAACGCGCTGATGAAATTTTCTATATTTATCTTATGAACTTAGTTATATTGGTTTTTGCTTCGTATCTTACGAAACTAAATACGTTATAGAGGCGTGGATGTTAATTTTGTATTGAATCCTCTAAGCTTGAAGGAGAAAAAGATAGTTTTGTAAAGTTTGTCACAAAATAAGTCAGTCGCCCGGGCGTTTTTTTTCCCGGGCCTTTTTGGTGTGACCGGCGAGGAGGGATGGGAGTCAGCGACAATCGTGTGATATTGAGTAGTAGTTTAAAACCATTGTATCGGGTGAAGTGAAAACAATTTACAAGATGATAGTCTAGTACGATTGAAAAGAAGTACTTTAAAGCTAAAGTGAATATTAGGAAGGTGGTTCTTATCGTCGCCAAGTCGTGGGATCATATGGTTTATTTGTTACGTTCAGTTAAGATCAGTTGACTTTTTAACAAAGACACTGCAAAAAGACTTCTCAGTTAGCTTCGTTCCAATATATTTTTGACTAAAATCTTGATATTTTCGTGGCGTTTTAAGCTGTTTTAATTTAAAAGTGAATGTTGTAGAAGACTCAACTGATTTCGCTAAGATCCCTTTCTCTTTGGTATTTTACCCATTTCGAAAACAAAAAAGAATGATTAAGTTAACTTCTCAGCAGAAGGATCCAAATAGGGTCAAATGGGAATGTTTTGCCAGTGGTTGCTAGAAATGCTACAAGAATTGATATACTTAAAAGTCACTTACTATGCTATTTAATTAACCAATCTTTTAAAAAGTGAATTTAGCAACTATCTTTTAAAAATTTTAGTCATAAAACTTGTACGCAGCAGCGCATTTTAGCTTCAGTAATCGTAGTGACATTATCTCAGACAATGAAAGTTGTTCTGTTAAGAAAGTGCCCATATTGGCCTTCCTTGTTATTGTTACTGAAAAACGCGCGAGGAAAAAATCTGACATTCTTCCACTTCCTATTAATTATTGGATTCCGTTGCAGGCGTCTTTCTCAGCTTTTCTCTGTCTCACGCTCTTAATAGTGCCCTGGGTGCACGCGCGAAGTAACCCCTACGCCTGCACTCATATCGCTCAGCGAATTCTCCCCATCCGAAATAAAACCTCTGTGAGCTTCGCTGGGGCCGAGAGTTAATCTACTTTTGCTTTGTTATCTCTATATTGAAACAAGCAGGATATAAGCACTACAGAGTACAGACAGCAGCAGCGTGACCGTGTGTTTAGGGCACCAGACTGGAGATCCCGAGGTCGCGGGTTTAAGTCCCACTCTGACCACTACGCTGGAGTTGTTTCTTGGTGGACACCAGTTCAACTCCTCTGACATGTCTGTAAATAGCCAACCGGTTTGCCTCCCGCCAGTTGAGATTTTTAAGCCTGCTATGTTTATTTGATATTTGTTTGCTTCAGTTTAAGCGGCATGTCTGTGAACTAGCTAAGTTTTAGTGAGGCCCATTTTCACATACAAATTCTCAACACGACTATACTTATTTTGTTATTCCGCTATAAAATGTTTAAGTAAGCAACTGCGGACAGTGATCCTGCTTGTATATGTTGGATCAATAGTGATCAAAACGGTTTATCGAAAAAAAAAAAACAATGTAAGAGCAGAGACCGATACAACGTCGGGTTTTTTCTTATTTACCGAGATACAATGAACGTTTTGTATTGAAAGAGGTGTTTTCGTAGATCCTTTGCAGTAGATTTGCGGGAATAAGTAAAGCTTAACTGTAACTGACAGTGTAAGTTAAAGATAAAGTAAAACAAAAAGATGAAATAACATAATAAGAGTAAATTACTAATATGTTTATTTCATAAATAACTCTTCAGTAAACGGACCGCTTTAATGAACAGCGCTGTGTTATAGATAACTCTAACACCAAATCTAAACCTACTACAGTCGCAGAACATTTCCTCTCCTCTCCTAACCACATTGCTAACGCATTGGATTTATCCCACCGAAAAAATCTTTTCAAACCAAGACTCGATCCACAAGGCGGGGAAGCTCTTTTAATGAAAAAAGGCAGAATCGGAGTTGATTCCTATGGTCTTACATGTAACATCTGCGAAGAAACATATTAGTGATTCTTGTTATTGTACTGTTATTTCATTATTTTATATTACGTTATCTCAAATTTGCACGGTCAGTTAGCTTAGTTTTACGTATATCCGGTATTACGCAAATCAAGAGATTATGATCAGATCGTAATCATATCTCGCTCGTCGCCCACATATACAACAAAACAATTCTCATTGTACTTGAAGGCTGGTTTAGCCAGCCGATCTTGACAGCAAATCTTAAAAAATCATCTTCGGTCTCTGCCTTGACTTCATTGTGATTGGCTGAGAGCTGACCAATAGGCGATTTGCACGATGGCGTCATTTTGCTTCAACGTAACTATCGTCACAATCCCTTGCTTTTCCTGACGAATATTAATTAGAGCAATTGTTTTTTCAACCCCGCCACAAGGGGCTTCAAAATTAAAAAAACAAAGAAAAATTGAAATTAATTATGGTAGTTGTGGTCAATCATGTAGCCAATTTTCAAATGTCGCTGATAGTGTTAAGGTACGGTAATACGGGCATCATTTTTCTTCAACTTTTCTGGCAACATTGTTGCATAGCAAGTTGAAACCCATTGTTGCTCGTATTACCACGTTTTGACCAACTTGTCTCGCAACAAAATACAATGCTGCAAGTTGAGGCAACATGTTGCACAAAGTAGAATCGAGTTCTACTTTCTGCATCAAATTTTAGTTTTGCTGCTCTTATTACCACTGAAGCTTCAACTTGTCTCGCAACAAATTTGAATTCAACGCTTGTGATTGGCTTTCCCCAAGCCCAGACACACGACAAATAATAAAAAAAAACATGGCGGACCGAGAAGACAGCCTGAATTCGAAGTAGACCAGTGTTAAACTGTCAGTAATTAAAATCATAAATTCGTCTTGAACAAAGACCTCGAGGGCTATCATAGTCTTTGGAACACCTCGTTTTTCCCTTCAAAACAAGCCGCAGCAAAAAGTCAAAAGGGTTGGAAGAACTGTCACAAAATACAGCTTTTCGTCTCGCTATCTGAAACGAAACTGAGCTTCATACTGAGAGAACTTCGCTGCACGGAAAATTAAGAAGAAAATGACGGCCAGAAGTGGAAGTGCAAGTTCGTCGAAATACTAAATTATATGAAAGGAGTCGCTGTCTTCAATTATACAGGATTGACCAATTATACGAGTAGAATTCTGCAGACTTGCAACACTGTATTTTGCTGCGAGACAAGTTGGTCGCAAACGTGGTAATACGCGCAACAGAGAGTTTCAACTTGCAATGCAACAATGTTGCGAGACAAGTTGAAGAAAAATGTTGTCCGTATTACTGGACCTTTAATCCTTAATTGTACTCGCATACGATTACCTATACTTATTATATACGCTATTGGAGAAATCGTATCAGTTTTTTTATACCTTCATGGTTATATAATTGACCCGGTTAGAGCGAGCCATGAAATACTGTTTGCCTGGTTCCTAGGCCTTGAAGTTTTTCCCCAGTCAATGTTTTCGGTTCAGTGACACGGCTGCTCGTCTCAGCTACGTCGTCACAGAACTTCAGTATACTCAGTGAGGGCCTGGGAAAAAGCCGTACATGAACTGTTTTAGTATACTGTTCTCTGGGCTTGCCTGGAAACCTTTCTTGTTGTTTATTATGACAACGGGTTCATCGTCACTTCTGCAACTACTCAATTTCGAACCGATAGCCAATGTTCCTCATGACCAGCGGTCAACAACTTAGCAGGCTCGCCGTAAGCTTCTTTTCCATTACCTTTCTCCAAAATGGAATGGAAAGCTCAAAGCTCCGCTACTAACCAACTCATATCGTTTCTACTTCTCCGTTTTCTTTGTTCTCTTCTGGACTACAATCACTACCCTGTTTAACCTTAGCCTTGGTCGACAACCTCAAAGGCAGGTTACTAGTGACTGTATTCAAGGCTAAGTTAGCCGCATTCAAAGCATTGGTCGCTGATTCTGGCAGCTCAATGCGTATGCGTCTCTGCCTCTCTTCGATGACGGCGCTGACCGAGCAGAGGACACTAGACACGACACACAGTCCAAGGGTGATCAACACGATAGTGAAATTCACAGCAAACGTCTTGCCGTGATCAGTGGACTTTAACTCGCCGTCGTTAACGACGTAATCGCCAAACCCTATCGTGGAAACACTGATAAAAGTGAAGTAGGTTCCTTCAATGAACGACCAGCCGTCGGTGTGTGACGTCAGAATGGCGCCAAAAATAATCATTAGGATCATTAGAACGAAGGTGACGATGGTGCTCTTCATTTCAGCGCTCCCAGACACCACCCTACTGAGGCAGGTTTTCTCCATAAAACGGATGAAGACCCGGATAACTAAGCTCACGTGATTCCCGACACTCAATAACATGATGCCCGCGATTGGTATGGCCAGCAGACTGAAGAAAATACAGAAGAGCTGGCCTTGCCATGTGTGAGGTGACATGTGGCCATAGCCTTAAAAAGAGACAGAGGAAAAAGTACAATGAGGACTCCTTGTAGAACTGCTCCACATTGAAACAAATTACAAGCATAAAAAATCTTCATGGGATATATTTCTCAAGAGAACCGTGATTGGTTGGTAATTGCGCGCGAAAATTCTAGAGTAACCAATCAGAAAGAGTACACGGATCTGTAATATTTTGGAGCCGGTTCGAACGCGGGAAAAACTTAACCCGTAAAGACATCTGTTTCTTTTCTCAGACTAAAAAAGTACGCAGTCATTCTCGTGAGTAAAACATAGTCGACACTGTTCACGATGGAGGTACCGTACTCTGCCGATATGGGCTTATACGACTTCGTAATAGGGTTTGGATGTGCTTCTAAACGGCGGGCCTTAATCATATCCGTGGGATCTAACAAGCGGATATACATGTTGCTAATGAAGCTTTAAAACATCATAATAAATCGAACTCATTTCATATTTAAACAAGAGGGGGCCTTATATCCGGGGCAGCTTATAAGTGGAACAAAAAAAATAACGTTTTTCATATATAAGATAAGATAAGATAAGATAAGATAAGATAAGATAAGATAAGATAAGATAAGATAAGATAAGATAAGATAAGATAAGATAAGATAAGATAAGATAAGATAAGACATCTTTTTAATTAACCTTTAATTAAATCATCAAAGGAGGGAGAGAGATCGAGAGACCTTATAACCGGGCTTTAATAAGCCGGAGGGCCTATGGGCGGCAGTTAAAAGATCGAAATTAATCCGATTCAGCTTGCCATTTAGCTAGAAGTTCAGTCTGCGACAAAACGCAATCCTGATTCTTCTTTTATTTCACTGTACCGTTGCATGCAGCTATTTTTTTATAGTTTCCACAAATCAGTAATCCTCCACAACACATTTTCAAGCATTCGTCCGCTACCACTGACAATTTCTTTATGCATGGTCAAATTAACAACTCATAAAATTCAGCATTCATTTTAAAATTCTAAGGCTTGGAAATCGTATTGCCTTCTTACGTAGTTACAACAGACTTTTTGTTAATTCACTGTCGGAGTGATATAGGGGCTCCATAAAAAAACTCGCTTTTTGATACAGATCTTTTATCGAGGAATATCGGATATCAGCGTTAGTTCCTAGCAACCTTAACTGTCTCTGTTAAAAGATTGTTACTGTCGAAATCTTTGAGCCGTAATGATTACTAACACATTTTTTAAAACTTTTTACCACTGGCATTATTCATCTCTGAGAACCTACGGACATCAGCTAATTGCTAGAGTGACCGGACCTTCTGCATCTCTTTATAAGTTAAAACAGACAGTTTTAATTCCGCACTGTTAACAAGGTAGATGACTTAGTCAAACCCCAACATTTGGAATCGCTTTGTTTGTAATAAACCGATCTCGAGTTTCGAGTGCCTTTCAATTTATTCAGAGCATTTTACGTCAGTAAAAATTTGTTTTGCCACCATATGCTTAAATGACTAATTGAGAAATGAAAAAAAAATCGTGTTTCTGATCTGGACATATATAAGATGTATAAAACAAAAACAACAATTTTAATTGGTGATGGTGACTTCCATTCATGTGTTTCAGACAGCAAACATTTACATGTCTAGAAAAATGGAGGTATTTTGACATATATAGTTTACCATATAATGTTACAAATTGGAATGAATTCATATCACCCGACATGCGATCAGAAGATACTCTTAAGCCTATACATTGAGAACTGAAAATTGTTAAAACGTCTCCTTTCTCCTTTTAACATCTTCTACGATCACAAAGTTATTTAAACGTAAATTTGGACAATTCTTACCGATCGTTGTCATAATTGTAAAAGCAAAGAAGACGGAATTGCTGTAAGTCCAGCGACTCACTCTTTCAGCATCTGCCCTCGCGCTTGATTCCTGTTCGAAAGCAGTTTCAAGCAGGTTCATGTCTGTCGCGCTGATATTGTACTTCTCTGCCAAGCTTTCCTTGAGTTTCGTTGCGTCAGATTTCCCAGTAAAGGCTTCCCCATTTCCTCGTTCCAACTCCATAAAAACTGCGGCTCCAACTAGAAGAACGACGGAATAGATGAAAATTTTGATAATGAGCGATTTTGGCTCGAATTTTATAGTCTCTTCTACTTCTGTCATAGTGGTAGCTTTAGCAGTGACAAAGAAATATCGACTCTCTACTGCGGAGTCTTCGCTGCAGCTGTTCAAGATTTTAAGAGATAATTTAGCCTTTGATTGGCAGATTATTGAATGGAACCAAATTAAGGTAAGCTAAGCTTCATTTTGAAGTTGGCTTCTGCCAGTACCTGTCTGTTTACAAACAATTTGTAAATGAACCAAGTTTTCTATGATAATTGACTCGGCCCGATAAAAATGAAGGATTCGTTAGAACGGCCTACTATCAAGGAATAATTTTCAACCGACCGGTTTTTAATTTGTCTTTACTCTAGCGCCGTTTTTGCAGACAAAAACAATCTTTCTTCAATTGACCACAGAATTACCCTTTCACTTTGATTTGCATTGCCGAAACCACCTGCGGACATTTTTCGTCTCTGCCAAGTGAACTCAAGTATTTATTCCCTAAGCTACTAACCACTCTAACAACAAGGTTATCGTGCATGTCACTGATATGCACTTTCCGGCGAAAGATAATCGATGATTCTAATTGTCGGTAATCATGCAGGCTTTAAATATTCAAAATCGCATTAGCGTTTTTGTTTAACTTGAGCCACGCTATTTGTGATGTATCGATGGTTATATCTAGTAACAGAGATTTTATGTTGACGATGAATTATTGACGACTTTTTCTTTGGTGGTCTTCATTTTATGAATGGACTCTTCCAATTAATACAGTGTAACCCAGCGGGTAGGTAGGCTTAATTACCAGCCCCTGTTCGGAAAAGGAGTCCACATTCCTCCCCTTCGGGAGAGGACTGGTGCGTGCTCGAGAGAGCCGTGCAAGGATGGAGAGCGTATACATTATTTTCCAAGTGTTACTCGATGTTACTCTGCAGTTAGAGTCTTAAATCCTGTTGCTTGAACCTACAGGGCTTTGAATGTTATTTTTTATGAGTTGTCCCAAAGCACTGGTTACTTTGAGAAATCTGAAAAAAATGGCTTGTAACCTGGAATCAGATTCAAGGGCAACAACATAGATCAGCCGAGCACACTGCCAACAGACCTCTTAAGCTTGGGGAGCTTGTTTTCTTTTACAGACCACGCGATATTCTCTCGAGAATTGTTCTTTCATCATCTATTTAAAATTAAAAACTTATTTCATTCATACATATACACGCGAATATTTCAGATTTTTAAAGCAACATAAGATTCTCAAGAGTATCATCACATAGACTGAAATGGCAATAAACCACCAAAGCTAAGAGTTTTATTTTCCTACGTTTATTTATACACTACCAACAGTCAAAATGTTTAGAAACTGTGGACATCTTAAATGAATTTTCCATGATTTTTACAAATCATGTGTCTGCAGAGCCACTCTTTTCCTCGTGCCAAGCCCTCGCCGGTTAAGACGGACAATGCATCCCCAGTGCTCCAATGCCCACTCGGTCGAAAAAACCTGAGCCAGCAAACATTACCACTGATGATGCAATATGGCGGTCAGCCCTGCAATCATGGATTTTGGAGATGGAAGGTAGTCAGTCAATCAATAGGCAATTTCCTTTTGAACCTGCTTCCCTGACATCCATTTCGTCGTAGCAGATTTGGTACATGCTAACTAAGAATCCTTTTTGAAAACGTTTAGTTATTCCCTTGAAGAGGAGATTGAGTTGCTGGAAGCTATTTACATTCACGAGCTGACGCTGGAAGGCCCGCGCGAAAGGTAGGCGGCGGAAAAACGTTAAGATAGCTCAGACAATCAATTTTTATTTTTTTACTCACAGCAGCTAACATCGCTATTTATTTGTAAATAGAACTGCCTGTTCCTGCATGTTTGCAATTGACTGTCTTCTTCAACACCCAATGAACCACCAAGAGAAACAGGAACCGCGATGAGTCGCATCCCCTGCCACCTCGAACCAGTCTGTTTTTCCATAGACTGCTGGCAGTCTGTTTTTCTCTCGAAATTTCAGCAGGGATTATGAGGAGACACTATTTAGCCTAAAGAGAATGGGACGAGACATGGGCGCGGTTCGCACGAGTAGAAAAACAGACTGCTGACTTTTCTCATGTTTTTGGGGACATTCACACCTGTCAAAATAATCTAATTAACTAATTGAAATCAATTTTGCTTGCGGGAGTATCACGAACCGTTGCTCAAAACTCTTGCATTATGTTTCCGAAATACCAAATGCTTTTATCGGGTGGATTTCGCAAGCAGAGCCTAAGAAGCTCGCTTCTGTAGTTAAACCAAAGACGCCTCGTGCTCTGGGGATTGCTGTTGACTTTGTAGGTGATCATTTAAAGGACAAAAAGGGGACAGAATTCAACACATTAGACAAACTTTTATCTGAAGAACTGGGTCTTCTGATCCCGTTTCCAACAATCCAAGTTAATCCTTCAGTGTCTGTGCGAAGTGTGCGTTTAAAATTTGAAACGCCGTTGAGCTACCCCGTTTCTTCAAGACTAACTTAAACCCCGTCGTAGCCAATGTTGAAGCAACTTCCGATGACTGCGAGACTCGACAACGCTGGAAGCGTAAATCAAATTTAAATCTTCAACGTCTGGAGAAAAACTTCTACTGCAGAACCAGAGAGTCAAGCATCTGTATTTTAGGACACCGACACCAGCTTGTTTCTGTTCAGCCTAAAAGAACTGGTTTTCAACAGTTTAAGCTTCTCCGAGACGATTGCGTGTTGATTTCGGGATGATTTGCCATTGCATGACTTGTACATCGCTCGTCTTTGTTATGCTTCATGCAAAACTTATGTTGCTTTATTTACCCTTCTGACAACTATCTGCCATCGGGCACATATTGACCAATCAGGTACTCCGTTGTTGAGCTGACGGAGAGTTCGAAAAGTTAAAAAGAGTCCGCAGACGGTTTTTTCTCGTCTCACCTTCTTCCCTACTTGGCCATACTGCCATACCGCTCTTTTGCATTCGCGATGAGGTCAGGAGGTCAGGAGGTCAGGAGGTCTACCTCTTAGGGTAAAAAAAAATTCAAGCCATGCCCACAACTGCAGGATCTTGGTCCCTCTTAGGTTTTTTTTTTAAATTCTTGATGAGCAGCCCAGTCCCTTTTATATGGGAGTTCTTTCTGAAGTGCCTTACTGCAGCTTCCTTCATGTAAGGTGACCTAAAGTAACCTTTTCTGATTTACTACCCCTCCTCCTCCCGCCAACATTTTTGTTATGACTGTACTTGCTCAAACATCTTGGTGGAGAGTACAGCTAATCTTTTCTAATTAAGATCATTACATTTTGTAATTTCTCTGGCCATGCATATGGCTCAGGCACATGAATCTTGCTCCATCTAGTCTCCACCTCATTTATCAGACAAGTGTGAGTAGGCCCATAGAGGACAGTCTATGTTTGTGACTGATATTTTCAACTGTCAGTAGATGAACAAAAAAGTTTCACAATATCCTAACAGTATCGTAGCAATGCAGCTTGTAACAAGTCTTGTCTTTCAGACCCATGGCTGTTAGTGTTCTTCTTCATCCAAGCACTGGAGAGGAAGAGGACAAACGTTTTGTGTGTTTGACATTAGTTATTTACCTTCCTGAAAAGGTAATGACCTTATTTAACATGAATTCAGTCTTGTGGGAATGCTAACTAACCTTAGTTGTTTATATACTGAGGTGCAGCTACTTTAGTGGATGAAATGTGATCATGGATGAAATAAAATGCACCAACAAAGAACTGTTAGACTATTAGACCTAAATAATTATATCCAATCTATAAAGGCTTTTGTTCACTGAAGTTTTAGTGGCAACTGTCCACCTTTATCAGAGTGAATAATAGGTATAAGATCTATTTTTTCACTCCAATGAAGCTGGACAGTTGCCACCACAAATTCAGTGAACAAAAACTTGCAGATTGGATATATTTAAGTCAAATAATCAATGTCTCAAAGTATCACATACTGTTAGACTATTGAGCTATTTGTAGCAGGACAAGGGTTTCTAAGCTTACGTTAATGGCTGTCTGCTGACTGGCTGTGAGTGCTGAATGGAGACATCTTTGGCTTCCAGGTCATGATGTTTACAGGTTTATTTAATCTCTAACTCCCACAATCAGAGTGAGATAATGGTTTGACACTGACTATTTTTTTGATGTTTCGTTCAAGACGTTTCGGCTGGTGCTTAAGCCTTCATCAGTTGAAATATAATGTTAGTACGCGTGATTCAAATAACAGCCCGTCAAGCACACGCTGAGGAAAAAAAGTGTGAAGTTCTTGAAAACGTAGCTTGAGACTTATGCGCAAGCCAGAGATTTGTAGACCTCTGGGATGGCGATGTGGTCATTTCTGGATTGCGGAACCTGTACTGAAAACCAGGCTTCCAAGAAAAGTCACTCGTGATAGTTAGCCTCATGTCCAACAACTCTGAATCAGACTAAATATATCAGACTCAGACTCTGTATATATTTTACTCCTGAAGGAAATGGGAGACAATCTAAACTGTTACATGAAATGGCAAAATGTGGTAAACAACATATCAAAAGTGAGTGACTTAGAATTTTTTAAAAAAGATTCAGTCATACAACAGATTGTGTAAATATTTTTTCCTTTTTTGTTAATCTACTGGTAATACAAAATAACATGTAACAGGCCATCTGATAGGGTGCAGAAAGAAACTGAAAATTATGCGGAAATTTTCGGCAATATTATGCGGAAGAAAGTGACAATTATGTGGAAAAGACGCCAGATTATGTGGAAATTTCTACAATTTAATAAAGTTGCTCCCATGGCTTTTTCCGATGTATAAAATACACGTTAACGTCTTACCGATAATTTTCGTCCTTTGTGACACGTTTGACCTTTAGCTGCCAATCGTGGACACGTATTTCTTCGTTCAGCACAATTTTTCCATGGTTTTCGTTGTTGTGTTTGTCCAAAGCTTAGTTACCAGGCATTTAATCGGACGAGAAAAACTGGACACCACTAGAACTAGAACCCAGGCCCATCACCAGAAGACACACGGAACGCCTGGAGGCTTAAAATTGTTTACCAAAGAAAAGACATGTTTTCGTCGCTGTTTTGGGTGAATATCTTCTTCAAAATGATCAATCTCTTCGATATTTTTGCTTCTGATGATGGTTATCAGTTGCTTTCTCTCTTATATGTAGCAATTTTCTAGTTTTATGAGGAAAAATGCCCCAAGGATGCGGAGGATGCGGAAGTAGGCGAATTATGCGGATCCGCACCACCGCATCCTGTCAGATGCCCTGATGTAATTTACCCTTCTTGTCTTTCCTGAGACTATCTGTCTACTTTTAATAGTAAACCTCTGCAACATGTACTTTCATAAAAAAAACATAATTTTAAAGTTAACAACAGAATAAATTGTTATATTAAATTCATGTTCGTGCGGGGGTTCTATATTTCATTTCCAGTACCCATCAGAGCTACCATCTATTCATATCAAGACTCCCAGGGGATTATCTGAAGCTCATATTGAAAGGTACGGCCAAATTGGATGTACATTTTTTATTTTTCCTTTTAAGAATAGTGTAGAACTTTACATTAAACGACAGGTTACTTTGAGAGTGGACAGACTTCACCTGTATTTCACCTCGGATTGGCTAACCGGTTAGCATGCTAACCAGTAGGCCACTTCAGAGTGGAAAAACATTCTACGTAGCTTTCTGTGCATCCTCACAGTGGTATAGCCCTACTTGCGGGCTCAGGTAATATTGCAGACTGCAATACACCTTATCATGGTTTTCAACTCCATCTTGATGAATCAGCAAAGCAGTCAGAAATTACTGCAGTGTTTGTATGGCAATCCGTCAGATGGTAAATAAGTTTTTACAAAATTGAATTTGACACAATTTGTGAATCAAAATGTTAAAATACTAGGTAGAAGATGGTATTCACCAAGTTTGAAGGATATAGCTTGGCTAGGAGACACTCAATCTTTCTGTTTAATGGCCCCTTTCCTAAAAAACAAAAAAATGGCGCCTGTAAAGAACTTCAGGGGCCACTATGGCCCTCAAGTAAAATTATCTGGTTGAAACACTGGGTTAATTAAGAGTCTGAAAGAAATTGAACCCCCATGAAAACATTACAATAGCTTTCCATTGGTGACATAAAAATGTTGGTGCTCATAGGAAAAGTTTGTTACTTTTTCTATTTAGACATCAACAAAATTTTTGCCATTTTTTCAGCCAAAACTTGGACATGCTTAATATTACATTTTCTGCTCTGACGTACATGTAGGCCTCCACACCGCCCACACAGTGTCAGACATAACATTAAATAATTAATTTAAACTTGAAACTACAAAAAAGTAATCATGCTATGTATACTCTCTTTCACATGCTTATGTGATATTTTTTGCAGCATTTTGGAAAACCTTAGAGAACTTGCAGAGGGTTGCATTGGGAGGCCTATGCTGTATGAACTTATTGAGGTAAATTTAACTGAGGGAAAGAATTCCTTCTGGGGTTTTGTGGTAAATATCATTAAAATCATTGTACGGTGTATAAGTAGCATGTAAGGCCCAGTCCAAATTCTGCTCCACTCATGCAACAAACCTAATTCAGTGAGTTTGACTTTAGAGCAAAGGCTGACTTAGACGGCATACTTTTGTGAAATTGAGGAAGCGACTGGTAGAAACTTTTCTGTGAGAAGATCTGCTTTGGGAATTCAAGAATTCTGTCCAAATCGAAAAACTGTTGCTAAATTCAGTTGCAAGGCATTTATATTTAGAAATGTTTGTGCTGTACCTTATTAAAATTGCTGAACTAGACTGTTTCAAATGCTGCTACATGTATCTATAAGTAAAGTTCTCGTCAGTTAGGCTTGGTTCATGTACGGGTGGCATGGGGAATGGGCTAACAGTAATTGTCTGAATGACCTTTTGCATTTGTATTATGGTAATTATTTGTTTTTTAGTATGCTAAGGAAAGTTTAACAGACAACAACACACCCAGCTGTGCTTGTGCCATCTGCCTTTGTCACTTTCAGGTTAATTTGTAACCTGAGGATTTTTAATGGGGCATGGGATCGAGGTTGAGTAAGTCTAAGTAATCTTGGTAGCCCTAAAAATTGTGTCCTATATTCCAGACCAACCAATTGTTGACTTTTATAACTGATATGTACTTATAAAACGTTGCTAACTACATGTATTGTGGATGTTGCTTGCAAAGCAGTTTGTCCTATACTATGTATGTAAGCCTTCATCAAAATTCAATGATGCAAACTAACGGTGTGTGCAAAGTTAACTTTCCTTCATGAGAGAAATATATTTACACTGTGTAACAATTGCGGTGACTTCATAGGTCTGCGTTGTTTATGACTGGCTTTTCTGCTTCTTGATGTTGGTATCCATGCATCAGGCATTTTAATATTATTAATTTATGATTCCTGACCTGTATCAACATGTACGTTAACAGAATTAAGTATTTTAACTTGTGTTAAATCTTTCTCTGTAGGATGATTGTGAATTTACAAAGACAGAATGTTATCATTACTTTCACTGTCGCTGTTGAGCAAGATACATAGAATTTTCACTTCAACAAGAAAAAGAAACTGAAGATGAGACAAAGGTAGACAATTTGGAAGTAGCCTGTGTGTCATGGCCCATGCGAGGTGTTTGTAAAATATGCATATGAAAAATATTGAATTTGAACCGCAGGGAAAGATGTAACAATGCAAATGATCGTCATAGTTATGAACATGTATAATTATAGTAGTTTCAAAATGTTTGTCCCTATATATGTATTTTCTCCAAAATGAACCTGAATCAAGTGGGCACTTCAATCAAGTGGACACTAGCAAGTGTGTCTACTTAATACAGGTTTTACTACATTAACATTCTATAAGGATGAAAAGCTGTGGTCATCAACGGAGGATTTTGTAAATGAGAAGAAAAAAATTTGGCAATATCCTGGGATGTTGACTGGATGTTGTTTTATTCAGAAAGTTAGGAGAATATGAATGCAATTCTCAAAATCAATTAAATCATTAGGATAAAACCTCTATTAAAGACTATTATGTATTTTTTAGACAATTCTTCCCTTTTTTGTTTATTATCACTGCTTTTGGTGTTTTTCAACTGAGGTTTACTCTAAGTTTACAATGCGAGATGTTTTTTCGACTTGAAAGCAATTTTATTCATTACAAAAACTTACATGATTCTTTTAACTTTTTTAAAAATAATTCTGATGGTTAGTTGCATGTATACAGTTCAAGCCCTGTTAAATTATTTCAAGAGAAGTTTTTTGTACAGCGGAGCTCAGTCGTGGAACAACTTACCTATAGACCTAAGACAAGCATTTTCAAAGCTAAATTGGATCGCCACAGTTCAAAGTAATATCTTTAGCATAAGTAAATCTTTTAGACACGGCCTCCATGAAAGCAGAATTTTTAGTTATTTATATATTTTCCATTTGAATTATTATTGTTACAATTTTATTGTAGTTAGGTAGATAATCCAGTGACTTAATTAACTGATGGAAAAACCGTATATAAATGAAGTTATCTTATCTTATCTTATCTAAACCCCCCCACCCCTCAGGAAGTGGATAGTGGCTGCTTAAAGGCGTTCTGGCCGCTTTAAAATAGGTAAGAACAATCAAAAAGCGCTCATCAGGACTTTGATTACTGGCTAACGAATGGGGGTGGGCCATGGCCACATAATAGTGGTTTGAATGTAATGTCATTTGTTGTGCCTGCTCTTTGGTTGGAGGTGCAGTCAATTATTCTTGATTGTAGTTTGGAACTAGCTCACAATGGAGTCTTGTGTGAGGAAATGAAAAGCCTCCCTGCATTAGCCTCAAATGGAAGCCAATACCAGTCTAATACCAAGAATATGAAAATGGGCCATTAAACGTCTTTCCAGACTTCTCGCTTTTCAATTGGCAGGTCCTTGACAATGTTTATGATCAATGCAATGTTAATTCCACAGGTAGAATGCCCTATGTGTCGACTACCAATCAAATACGACCTTGTAGAACTCAAAACTGTTTCTTCTGGTTCGGAGAATGAGGAAGAGGTTTGTCCAGAGTTACTGGCAATTTATAATGATAATCTATTATCTCCAAGATTTATCAAAATCAAATTTCTCCTCACACTATCAGTCTATTGTAAGAAGCCAGGTGATGAGAATAAAAAATATCATCAAGTTGGGATAAAGCCTTCATGTACCTTCAAATTCTTAAAAGAAGAGTTGCAAGGAAACCTGTGCAAGTGTTCCTTATTGGAAAACTGATTTGCATGTTTTCTCTGAGTTGTGATTGGTCATTTACAATATTTTCATTTGTTCTGATTGGTCAGAGGTGTGTTGATTTCGGTTGACGTCATTGTTGACATTTTTCCTTATCAACATACGACTTTGCGCAGAGAATGCTAGACACGAACTGATGACTTCATACATATTTTAAAGATCTTGTAAAACGTAGTAATTGGTGACGTTTTTGGCTCTGGGGGTCATATTCGAGGAGGAATGGCGAAGCGCGCGATTGACGTCGTGACTCAGACAAAACTCAGACGAACAAACTGGAATGGGGGATGATTTTTAATGACTTGTGAAACGAAAACTTCGCGTACATTCCCTGATTTCCCTCAGAACACGCCTGAGTCTCGCGGGGAATTCAGTGATTTTCATTCTGTTCTTAGACTTCGTCCGCTTGGTTATTGGCTTTCAAAACCTGCACAATATTTGGGTGGCAAAAGCGCTGATGAGCTAATACATTCTTTGTGAAATTTTGAGTTTTTAATCCCGCGTCGCGCAGAGTATTCAATACATCGGGCTCAAATCGTGCTATGCCCTTTCAATATTCAGGACTTCCGTTTTTGCCGCTCCATCAGAAACAGAATAACCTATGCTATTGATGTAAATATCGTAACAAAGATTCGCATGATTATAGAACGGTAACTTTTATTGGTATTAAATGAGGTATTCTCTTGTATTCATCTTTTCTCTTTGTTTTGTCCTCCAGTTGATTTATAAACCCAGTGCAGAAATACAGGAACTTCAGAAGAAAATGTCCTCATTGCTTGAGAAACAGAAGCGTAAAGGCGGGCTCATTGACGTGGAACAAGAGAGAAACAAATTTTTGATTGACATAACATCTGTATGTATTTACAATGTCCACAATGAACTGATGTACTTTGTGAAACTTACTGTTATCAGCTTTCAAATTACATCTTTGATTGTAGTTTAACTTCGCTTATGCTTCTAAATACTGCTCTCAATATTATATATTAATGCATTGCAAAAATCTTAAGGCTGATTTACACGGTACGACTTTGTCGCATGCGACAAGTTTACGACAGGCCTACGACATGAATTGTTTCGTGTAAATCAAACCTACAACTCGCTTACGACTGTTGTGTACGTCAAAATAATTGTCGTAGGGTTTTAAAACATGTTTTAAAACGCTGCGACAATCGTAGCCGAAATTTATAGAACATACGTATTTTGTGACAAATTTCTACTGAGTAGGGGACGAAGGAGAAGTTTTCTTGCGACAAAATGGCGGACGAAGTTGTTGTTGACTGGTTCACATGAAGTCGTATCTCGAAAAGTACGGAACGGATTAAAGCGAAAAACATCTCGTTAGAAAGTTTTTCAAAGCGCAGGGCAGCTAAAATATTTGTTAACGTTTGTTAGAACTTTTTCGCTCCGTAAATCCCGATGAAAACTTTTGCATATTTAATTTTGCAAGTGAAAATGTCGTATGCGGGTAAATGGTACCAAGTCATATCGTAGGTATGTCGTAAGCTTGTCGCATGTGTCACAGTCGTACCGTGTAAATCGGCCCTTACACTTCTTTCCACCAGGCAATTTCGTTCGGTAAAACAGGAAGTGACGCGGGTGAGCGGTTAAGCAGAGGCCAAATTGTTCCTGAGCATTTTTGTACTCTCTGGGTGGTACACAAGTTCATTGACTTTGCTCTAAGCCAACGTGCAGAAAGTCTAACTATTTCCTTGCACGTAGGCTGCATTGATCTAAATTTTGCTGGAAATTGGTCAAAAAGGTGCTCATGGGTTGTTTTTTTTCTGTAATTTAGCTCTAAGTTAAGTTAAATAAGCCAAATAACCCTTTAAAGTAAACTTGATTCTCTCCAACTGAGTGTATTACTGAGTTGAATATTATTTCCGTGTTTGGTAGGTCCGTCAAGAGGAAACTGGTCCTGAGAGCGAGCCCCAAACAGGGCACGAAACGCACACGATTACAAAGAACCCCATGGTGGACTACATGGCAAATAATGTTCCTAAGAGAGTAGACGCAGAACAGGACGCTAGTCAAGCAGATGATGTTATGCGGAAAGACAAACCAGATAGGAAAGAGAAGAAAGAGTTTTCAAAATATTCGGGAACCTCTCGGGGGCCTCGGCGTCCTATCGACAAAACTCGACATCGATCGGGTGGAGAGAGGATTAAACATTACGACCGAAGAAGAACTGATAAGGAACGCCCGACATGTGACAGGCCTGAGAGTGTTGAAAAGGAGGATAAAGAAAAAGAATCCGCAAAACAAGCTGAAAAGCAAGGGAGTGATTTCGCCCTTTGGGCGGAAACTAAACCAGATATTGATCGGACAGAGCCGGAATCGGAGGAAAAAACTTCGGTTGCAAACATCCCAGGGAAAGACGTAAGACGGGACTCAGGGAAGGCCCCAGGGAAGAACTCAGGAAAAGACTCAAGGATGGACTCAGAGAAGGACCCAGGAAAGGACGCAGGGAAAGAACCAGCGAAGAACCCAGGGGTGGAACCAGGGAAGGACCAAAAGGACCCAGGGAAGGCCCCAGGGAAAAACCTAGGAAATGAGGCACGGAAAGACCCAGCAAAGAACGCAGGGGATAACCCAGGAAAGGACACAAGAAAGGACCAAGGGGAGGGCCCAGGAAAGGGCTCCGAGAAAGACGCAGGGAAGAATGAAATAGGCTGTACGGGTAGGGACAATTATAACAAGTCATCAAAGAACACTTATGGAGAAAGATCAAGATCTGCCAGGAGAGGTCGAGGAAGGTCCGGAAGAGGCAAGCCATATGCTGGCAGTGCAAACGAATCCCGAGACGGTGTAAGAAATATGAAAAAAAGTAGCACTTCTTCCGCAGATTTTGTCAAACGGTCCGAAGTTACTGGGCCATTAGCAAATAGCAAGCCCTCTTCCGAGAAAAATGGACGCCTTCAAGCGCAAAATAATTCAAGTCAAGAAATTCCTTCAAGAGAGGATGGACGCTCGATAAAGGAGGACAAGGTTTTCAAGCCTCCCCCTGGTTTTGAGAATTTCCAGGCTGATAAAGTGGGTCGCGGACAGACTACCAATAATCATCGGCCCCCACCCGGGTTCAAACCACATTCTACACGACCAAGGCCTCCCCCTGGGCTTGGTAACCTATCGGAAGGACCTGGGCATAACCCAAGTCAATCAGTTACAAGCTGACCAATATTAGCGTGCAGTGTTCAATGGGAGAATTGTTGAATTTAAAGGAGATCTTATAAAGAAGACAGACTCCATAAGTAATAGAAATAAAGAACAAATTCTACGTGTGGCCCGCTAGAAAAGTGGATTTTTCAGTCTGACGGTCATGAATGAACAAAAATTCTACGTTAAAATCATAACTTGCGTTAAAATTGAGGCTAAGACAGGCGTGTGCGTAGATATCGAATGTGTCTTCTGGTGTTGAACTTTATATCTCAGTTCCCGTTTACACGGGTCCGGACAAATTTTTGCACGGACAAACACTTGCACGGTTCCACCTTGCGTTTACACGAGACCGTCGCAACTAGACGAATTTTTGAAGGATTAAGTGTGCAAGTTTGGGACCTGAAAAATGCAGGTCAACGTTTTGACCAGCGCGGTCCCATACTTCGTGCGGAGGTGCGGAGTTGTGTGAACACCCGAACCGTGCAAATTTTTGCTCAGATAGCGCGGTTAAGGGCTGGAATCTAGTTTTGTTTTGCCTGGTTGCTTAGCAAAATTGAAACATTTTGCTACATTTTGTCGCTGTTTTGTTACATTTTGCTATATTTACTATACACACACACACAAACAAAAAAAACAAACAAAAACAGATTACAGTAATGAGAAGACGATCGGCAATAGCGTGCATCGCTATTTTTTGCCGGATTAGCTGGGCTTTTTCAGTACAAAATAATTTGCTTTTAGTATATACTAAAACAGTGTTTAGTGTTAAACGCGCGCGCTGATTGGCTCGTCGAATTCCGAATATCCTGTGCTATTTAATTCCGAGCAACTCACGAGAAAATGGCGCCGGGGGGGGGGGGGGGGGGTTCTTGACCAATGTTTGGGTACAGGGGTGCCGCCGAGGGTTTCAAATCCTGACCCTGTTTAGGACAAAGATATGCTAAAAACCCTACCATGTGTAGGACAACAACCTCCATTTTAAGACCCTGTTTAGGACAAGCGGCAAAATGCACACTCGCTGGTTTAACAGGAATTTACACTGGTTAAGAAGTCATTCAAATTGAAGAAATCATGCTCGATGTAGGATTCCACGTGCGAGTTTTTATTTTAGCTTGAATTTATGCATGCAAATTAGGTCTATTTAAGGCTAACGGTTTTCTAGTTCGCGAGTCTTATTTCAATCACGTTATCGCTAGTTTCAATTTCATTGTTTGCGGACCAAATCTCTATCTAGCTTCACGATCGTCGCTACAGCCAGGAAACATTTGTAAGTTTGTATTCTGTCCTGTGTTTTACTGTCGCTCGGCTTTTTCTTCACATGTATTTTTATTTATCTTTCTAGTCGAACCTCGCTCGATCGCTCGCTAAATCGTCAATTTCTCAAACCTCAACGGGCTCCTCGAGTCTCAGTCAACCCGAGCGTGAGTTCGAAAACCAAGACGTAGTGACAAAAAGAACTGTAAGCTACACTCGATGCGTTTAAAACCAAGTTGTTGCGTCTCTACACTTGAACTAAACAAAAAGCCGTCAAGCATTAAGCTCTAAATTAGCGTGGCAAAATGTCGTCATTGCATCTATAGAAGAGCGATAGCAAATCAAAGAGGAATGATTTCTTCAATTTTTGTATAATGAATGAGAGGAACTTATTTTTGAGGTTAATATTATTTTGATTAAAGCACTCATAGAACTTTTACAGAGAAAAATATCCCTAAACAATATATATACCAGCGGGATCCCTCATGTCTGCGCGACATAGTGACATCTTTCTTTCATCGCGTTATCCAAGACAAAGAAACCAGACCTACCATATGTCGGTTTACTCAGTTGATATTGCGCAAATCAGGAAAAAAATGCGTCGCTTTTCTGCCACTCGATCGCATGCTCTTTCAACTTCTCGCAGGCTCCGGGTCGCAGGCTAAGAAAAGAAAGAGACTGGTCGCCGTCTGGGTTAAAGTCTCTCGGCTCGTAATACCATACCCTGTTTAGGACAGGTTCTAACCTCTTTAGGACAGAAGCAAGTCGAACTGTATGCCCTGTTTAGGAGAGCGAATTCAAAAAGTCATACCCTATCCAGCGGCACGTCCCCGTATAGCCCAAATAAGGGAACCCCCGCCCCCCCCTTCCGGGAAATGGCTTCCCGGCGTGCGGCCGAGACAAGTGAAGAAATCATCCAAATTAATTTTTTGTGGCTCCTGTTGGTGTATATTATCTCACTGTTTTAGTATATACTAAAACAACTTCGCGGCTCGGTAAATATCCACCGCTAGCCCCCGACACTGAGGTGAATAGACCTTTCCCGCATTCCACTTCAGTGCCTACGAACAATAGCACCAGAGAGAGGTTCGGGTGGACATTTTGATACAATTACTGTGTTTTTGTCCACCCCAACCTCGACTCGGTGCCATTGTTTGTTGGAATGCGGGAAAGGTCTATAGTTGTTAATTATCAACTGGATTGTTGGTGTGAATTGGCCACCGTAATGAGAATCGAAAGCTGGCGTTTCGAGCCCTTCGGAGCAAATCGAGAAATAGGCCACGTTCGAGATATCAATATTCCAACACGGCTCCGAGGACAAACTTCTATATGTGGTGGTGTTTCCTTTGTATACAAGTCTCGTTTGGGAATTGAAAGACAAAGGAAACTTAAAAATATTGTAATTTTGTCCCGAAAGCCTCGGAGCTATGTTAGAAGATTGATATGTCGAACGTGGCTTATCGGGGTCACTTCGCAGCTCTTACAAGGTCTCACCTGATTGGAGACCACCCTTGAGGTTTAACAAAAGAACAAACAACACAAACAATGGACCCTAGCCCTAAAACAAAAGGGCTGCGACTCTATCCTCGCCAATGAAATTTAGAGCTTGTAGGAGCTGCGAGGCTACCGGCTTATTGTTGGGTTGTGTGTGGTTTTAATATATCAAGAAAATGGAGCTACGCTATTGGTTGGTGGCTGGTAACGTGAAAAACAATAAATTTTGGAATGAAAAGCGTTTGTTGATAACCGTGAGATTAACAGTGCCGATTTGAAAAATACATTTTTGTTTTTGAATATTGCGGCTTTCCATGCTTGATGTAGGGAAACGCCGCAGACTGTCATGTTGCTCAGAATGATTGTTAAGTTTAAAGGAGCACTGTCACGGAAGTTTTGCTGTTTTCAGCTTCATTCGTTGCTGAAATCTTTACCTGGTACCCTTACTCATTCCAAAATGCTCAAATGGACTAACAGAAAAATATCAAACGAATGGTGGCTTAGAGAGCAAACCATAATGAATTTCTGGCAATATTTTCAAGGAATGGCTCTTGAATTTGAAAAAACTGGCTAGTTTTTTCAAATTTCAATCCATTTCCATCCTCGCCATGCTAAGTGAAGGGCAGCAATAAATTGTTTTGATGTAGTGATAAAGTCCTAGGTAACAAAACTGCATCATTATTTTTGGGTTTCCACTGATGCAGGAACATATTTCGGCACTGTAAAGTGACGCTAAAATACCGTGACAGTGCCCCTTTGCAGAAGAAGGGAGAGATCAAATAATGAATTAAGGAAGGAAGAATTAAAGAATGAATAAAGGAAGAATTGGTAAGATTAAATAATGATTGGTGACTAATTCACATTATCAACCCAGCTGATAAAACCAAATTATCTTGTTACACTCCCCACCGACGCAGCACAGTTTCTTTAGAAACTTAATTACCCCTTTATTCTTTTTCAATACAAGTTGCTGCAGATGGCTATTGTTCACGATCGTTATCTATCGAGACAACTAACACGTTTGAATTTCTTGGTGGGCATGTACAGTTTACGAAACAACCAACCAAGAGAAAAGTCACGGCCCAGAAAACCAAGAAAGGCATGGATACGTAAAGTTTTCAATCCATTTCCATCCATGCCATCCGAAGCGACAGGCAACAGGAAACAGTTTCAGTACCTTCAAATAGTCTTCAATAACAAAACGAGATCATTAGTTTTGGAATTCAATTGATGCGAAGGCACCGTCTAGCTTTTTATAAAGTTGCCAAGTAGCGTGCCCCTTTAAGTGCAGTTTAAAGGTCAAACACGAGTCATCAATATCTTCACCAATAAGAATATAGAAAATACGCTACACGAGTCCCGGATGTGGTTTCGTAGGAATCTCATGAGTGGCGTCATTTTTCCAGTAAAACACTTGTGTTTATGTATAAGATGATTTCTCTTTCCTGTTGTAAAGGTTTACCTTGCAAGTTAAGAGTAAAAGTAAAATACAAACGAACACAAACAAAGAAACAAAATCTAGAAACTATAGCATGGATATTGCATCTTAGAAAAGTATGAAATAATTCTCATCTGTAACGGCAAAATTCATGCCCGCATTCTTCGCCATCCTTTTTTTACATTGTCTAATTTTTATTGTCAATAAGCGGCTGAAAGACACATGAATTTATAATTTATGCGATGCGTCAACGAACGAGAACGGACAATTTGACAATTTGTTATCGTAAAAAACAAATTAATGTCAGTTTTTAATGCGTCTGTCCTGCCATTGACAGTAAATTTCGCTATAACATTGTCAAATTAGTCTGCGCATCCACCCGGCTATTGCCGAGTGGATCCACAGCTACTTTGACAATGTTATGACGAAATTCATGATCAATAACAGGACAAACGCATGAAAAGCTGACTTCAATTTGTTAAATAGTTTATAATGTCACTACAAAGAGGGATAGGTTGTTAAGGGACATTTTTATTGGTTCTTTGTTCGATACGAGTTTTGCCAAATCGTTTTTTATCCCAAACATGGCGGTGAAAGGCTCTTTCTTTTTCAAGATCAACGTTTTAAGTAGCAACACAAAATCTGCGCAGCATGTTGAGACCATTGCATTTAAGAGCCCGGTTTCAGACCAAACAGAGCGAAGAGTACCTCTCAGCCATTCCGGCGGGAACTAAAGCAACCATCATTGGGTTGACGCCTGTTTCCTACTTTGCGAGTTCTGATTAGCTTATTGCAGTGTTTTAAAACTACTTGTCCATGCAACAGTCTGTTGGCTTACGCGCGCTTTTCCGCGCTTAGTTGACGCCAGTTACATAATACACATGAAAAAATTACTCTATTCTGATTGGCTGAGAGCAGTGCAGTTCAAGTGAAACACCAGTGCAAATTACACATCGTAATTCTCGATAATGATTTGCAGAAAGATAATGAGAAATTTTGTAGGCCAATGATCACATGTAAAGTAATGACAAAAATTTTGTACAGAAACTCTGAAAAAAGTTTTCTCGAATGCGAAAAAAATGGCTCTACTGTCAAGAAACATCTTCCGCCACTTTTTGCGCGCGAATTTTTTCATGTTTGCATTATTAATAAGTAATCATATGATTTTTCTCGTTCAATTTGGATTAATTTGCACTTGTGAGTTTTTCAAAAAGCTGAAATTGCACTCGCCGAAGCGGCTCGTGCAATTTAAGCTTTTTGAAAAACTCACTCGTGCAAATTAATTCCAAATTGAATTCGAAACCGTATGATTGCCTATACTTACATATTAGTGTTGTTGTCCTTCAGGCTGCTGGCTCATCTGGGTTTTCCCGCGCTTAGACTCTCTGTGTAATTTGCCCGTTGTGATTGATTTATTGCAGTGCTTAAATAATTGATTGGCTCTCAGGCTATCTACCAGCACTTGCATTCTGTTATACGTTAGTTCTGTTAGGATTATTGCGATTTTATTTTGTAACTGAGGGGTTGAAAGTGAATTCTTTAATTTTGATCGACGAACTCACTTTCATCTTGAAAGCTAAGTTTCAAAGAAGTCCGTACAAAGCACACTTGGTCCTTGAAGAACCTATAGACTTGTTTTGACTGGCTAGTGCGGACAAAAAATGTGTGCCCACGCGCAATTCATACAGAAAGAAACCATCGTAACTGTTCGTTAATGTCCTTCAAGAAAATTGAGATAGGAACGTATCTGGAAGGAGTCACATTCCAGTGGTATTTTTAGAGGATGAGTACTAAACATGGCGTTGGTACATGGTGGGAAGGAGCCTTGACTCACTCTCACTGAGGAAACGTTTTTAATAACAACACTTCATATAATACTTGTGCAAGATACTGTTTCTTTATTTCTCGTTGTAATAACGCTACAAATTCAATTACTAAAGTTTGCAGCTACTCCGTAATAAAGATACCAACTAACAAAAGTGCAATTTTCTGAAAAAAAAAGCGTCCTAATTAAGCGTCGTGCAAATCAAGCTATCACATAATATATAGGAAACACGTTTCTTAAGTTTAAGAAGAATTAGAATGGGAATTCTTTGGCTAAGTCCCTCGGGATATTTAATCCGTAATACTGTTGAATGCCCCCATTACCCCTAGGATAAGACCGCAATTACTACGGTCCCCCTTTCTGAATTCCCGAATCCTCGTGCCACTTGCTTCAACTGGGAACGGTCGAGAGAAAATTTAACCTTAAAAATCCATCGCACTTTATTTCCCCTGGAAAACCATATTTTGATCTAGAAAAATGATTTTTCTTTCAGAGCATCATCTAATGCTTTTGTTTTCTGATCGCTGATCAGTGCATTACTTAAGATGGTAACTGTCTAACCTTTTCATTTCTAAATCCTTGAAGATTGTAACAGCATTACAAAGATGTATGATACATCAGTCAGTGAAACCCTGACAGTGTTTTCTACCCGCTGTTTGTATTTATATTATTGTACAAGTGAAATTGAGGTGTCGATAACTCTTAATAAGGCTAGTATATCAAGGCAACAAGTGCCAATTAAAAAATAAATCTAGCCTGGAGAAAGAAAAGTCTCTCTTCTTTTCTCTTGTTATACAGAGGTTTGAGAGAAGAATCAGATCTCGAAAATTCCATTCTGATGACGACGCGAATAGAGACTTCTCTTTGTTCAGGCTATAGCAAGGCTACTACGAAAACTTTCTAATGAAAACATGTTCCACACCTATAGCCTGTGTCCAATCGCGTGCTCTCCTTAAAAACATCCAAGATAGGAGAGCGCGCGGCTGTACACAGGCAAATAAGACATCAAAGGTTTTTTAGGCCTATAGGTCCACAAAAACCCGCCAACAAAGTCTCTGATGTCGATCATACTACGGCAAGCAAGCTATTGCAATAGCTGGAGATGTGAATATTTCTACCCAGCGCTCATATGACTATCATGAAATTTAATACTTGAAAAGAGCGGCAACCAGCATCAATAAGAATGGAGCAGCAGTCATGCTGACAGCGGTCGCATCGTCTGTGGGGTCCCTTGCAGTTGGCCTCGTGGCCGGCGGTTTCATACGTTGTCCAGGAATTTCAAAACTAGAGTAGACTTGTCGGCCGTTGAGTTCTTGCAGTGGACGGAAATTGTCGACCATTGGTACATCATTGCTATCCATGAGCATGCGCAGAAAGTCCATCTGTGACAAAGAACCGAGTCAGTGGCAAGGCATTGAAAAAGGTGTCACAGCTCCATAGGTTCATTAGACGCAAGATTTCAGTATGCACCACGAGTCACGCATCTCGGCCAATCAGAGCGAAGTCAGCGATCGCAGACGTATTTCCGGCTGTTACTTGGTTCCAACTAACTGACAGCCGGAAATACGTCTGTGTTCGCAGGCTAATCAAAGCGCGACAAAATCAAATGACCATACCAAGTTATTCTGTATTTCGTCTTCAACAATCTGAGGTTCATATCTCATGTTTAAATGTTCTTGATCATAACTACGACGACAACAAACTGGCCAGAAAATCCACCAATTTTAAATTCGTTTATTTTCGTTTATTCCCGCCCGTGAGACTTCGCAAAAAAAAAAAAATAATAATAAAAAGGAAAAGCATTCAAGTACACAGTCAAATTAGCTGACATTTCAAATGATAACTAATTTTTTGCTTCAAGTCACGATAAGTTAAATTCTATCAGCGAGATCATCATGGGTAGGCCACTCTGTCGGGATTAATCGTCTCCAGGCTCCTCTCTCTTTCTAGAGGAAGAGAAAAGACCCTGGAGACCAGGTTGGATCGTTTTTTTTAGTTTTATTAAGCATGTGCAGTGGCACGTCCTCGTCCACTGTTTCCAGCTTACTATTTGTTTTTCTGCAGAGAGGAAAAGACCCTCGGAGCAGAGCAGGAATTAACAGCCTGCTCCGCCTTCTTTAAGAAACCTGGTCTAACAATAGGCCATGTTCGGAACGCGGTACATCAACATTCCCTTTCTAACGCGGATCCGAGGTTTTCGGGTCAAAATTGCATTCTTTTAAAGTTTCTTGTCTCACGATTCGCAAATAGACTTGGATACATGGAAAACATCATCGAATATAGAGGATTGCCCTGAAAGCCTCGGAACCATGTTAGAATATTGATATATCGAACGTGGCCTACTTAAACCGGGCTGCGCTATCCCTTCTTCTCAATAGCCCAATTGCGATATATTAAAATTCTAACTTGGCTCCGAGGTTTAGGGGAATAAAACAAAAGAAATCGCATCGAGGATGAGGGATGAATAATTAATTTCTTTTGTTTTTTCCCCTAAGCCTCGGAGCCAAGTTAGAATTTTAATATAGCGGAATTGGGCTATTATCACGCATAAACACGAGAGTAGGCGTGAATTGGGAGCCCAGGGTTTAATCGAGGAACAGGATAACGTACCTGATACTGGGATATCTTGACGGGATTTTTAAAAACTGTCCAAGTCACGATTTCAAAGCAGCCAGGGGTGGTCAGAGAACCCGGGTAACGGAAGAACTCGGTCAGGTCGGCCGGTAACATCAGTTCAAACTTGAATGGATCTATGTCCCCTTTTTCATCGACTGTGTTAACAGTAAGAAAAATGGAATATCAGTGGCTGACCACTCAAAAAAAAACTGTGAGGCTGC
>JAHPZR010056053.1:0-10000 GCA_019787425.1 Platygyra sinensis | reverse complement strand
ATGTACATCAGACTGTCCAGTGGCTAAAATATCAAAGTGATCCCATTTAATCTTGTGGCCTGTTTGGGTCATATGGTCAGCAATGGCAGAAGAATGGCTGTTACTCGTCAGCGCTTTAAAATGTTCCGTTTTCCTGTCATGTAATCGACGTTTTGTTTTTCCAATATAGTAATCATCACAATCCCAGCAGCTAGCCTTATAAACTACTTTAGACCTAAGGGAGCGGCTGAGTCTGTCTTTATAGGGGAAAAAAGACTTAATACGGCGAGTGTTTCTGAATATAATCTTAGGATTAAAACAACCATAGAACTTATAAATGCATGATTTGAGCTGTTGAGTGACAATTTTACTTTGAATACCTAGATAGGGCAAAACAATGAAAATTTCTTTTTTGGGCACTGTAATGATATCCTTAGGCTTGTTTTGGTGTTTATTGATTACATCGTTCATGTTATAAGAAATAATACCACGGGGGTATCCATTGCGTGACAAATGGCTCTTGAGGTCATCTAAAGCAGACTGCAGCAGACAGGGTGATGAACAAATTCGCAGGCAACGATAAGTAAGTGTGCGGATGAGGTTAATCTTGTATTTCCGAGGTGTGAAAGAATCCCATTGAGTGTAGAGACCAGTGAACGTTTTCTTTCGGTAGATGGAAGTGGAAAAAGAGTTGTTAAGATCGCGTTTGATGAGAACATCAAGAAAAGGAATCTCTTGGTCCCGTTCAAATTCAATGGTGAATTGAATGTTCCTGTGCCGGCTATTGAGATAAGAAAGGAATTGAACAGCGGCGTCCTTATTGTGAAATAAGGTGAAAGTGTCATCAACATATCTAAACCAGATGGTTGGACGTGCACCGTTATTGATCTTGTAGATGTTTTTTTTTATCTTAGTGAACTACCATCTTCAGGTTTTCTTCAATTTTAAGCCGATTTTGTAGATGGCCCAAACAATTCAAAATGGCGTAACTTAACTCCTTTAACACGGAGGGATAACCATCTGTTGTTCTTAACGTCACTCACCTCAGCGGCGTATTGCTTGCCGTCCAGGAAGTGCTCCGACCCCTTCATGTTTGTTGAGCCCCAGTGCAAGTGAAACTGAACCGTGTTGAATTCACCAGTGAGGCCTCCGCCGCTTACACTGTAGACCTTGTCAGGGAATGAGACAACAAGGGTGTGGCCATTGTTCGTAGCAGTAAATTTAACGTCAGGTTTCGAGTCGTAGTTCTTGAGAGTGAAAGCACCGAAGTCTTTCTTCCAAATTGTATCATTGGTTTTTATGTCGATTGGTGTTTGTTTCTTTCCCGTCTGGCAGACACCTCCCCATTTCGCCGGACCTGTGCACGTAACGAGAAAAACACGGGACAGTGAGTGAGTGGGCCAAAAGCCCAACAATCAGTTTCGTGTTAACCATTTCCCATAGTTACGCGAGTTAAATATGTCTGGCTAGTCGGTGCGAACGCTTTATTACGTCATATCTTGGAACAACTAAACATTTCTACGGCTCCAGGATGGGTGGGTGGTGAACGGACTCACCGGGTAGGGCATTTTATCAGGAGCATTATACGTCCGAGATTTTGTGGGCTTATTTTGGGATGGGAGGAGTGGGGAGGGGAGGTTGTGCATTAGAGTGGGCAGCATCTTTCAAAATGGCCGAGATTCTGATGTTTGTTTGTTAGTTACAGTTCGAGTTTGTTAAACCAGGAATATCACTGCTACATCTAAAACTGTGAAAGGTAAACCCTTTAAAACGAAAACATCTTACCATGATCGCCACCTATTACATAGTCCCATTTATCATGACCTAACAGAAAGAAAGTAAGTATAATGAAAAGAAAATTACAGACACCTAAATCTACTCTTAACCCTTTAAGCCCCAAGGGGTCTCCCTTTGACGAGTAAAATCGTCTGGCGTTAGACAGGGTAAAATCTCCTGGCGTTAGATAGAGTAAAATCTCTAAGTGGGTCTTGGGGAGTAAACGGTTAAAAAGGGATTTTTCCGAGAAAGGTAACAAAGCTCTGTTACTAGAAAAACAAAATCAAAGACACAAGATACAAAAGAAACAGCAGCTCTGCGCACACTCAAAACAAAACTTAGGTCCCCGCAGAGGTTGAACAATTATCCCAGGAACTGGTAGCGAGGGATTAAATTGAGGGGAGTCTGGGGACAAAACGGCCTTTTTGATTGACAGAACTGACCCAATATCAGTCTTTGATATGTAAGTTGATATAATTTTGTTCATCAAAACCAGAAATGTGATGACAGCTATTTAAACCTCACATCCCTCAGGTAATCCTCTCATAAGGTCGCGAAAAAACATTGTCATAAAAAGGCATTATATTTAGGAAACATTGATACCATAGGAAACTATTAGGATTTGATAAAAAGGGAGTACTTTTTGTGATTGTTGATGACACTTGTTATTCAGTGAAATTCTACCTGCAACTGCACCGTTCGAAGACCGAATACTTGGAGGTTAATTGTCAGGACAGTGGAAACTCGATACACTCTTTTTTTTTCTATAAGAATATATTTTATAAGAATATTGAGGCTGAAATTTGCGAAATTTTAAGAATATTTTAAGAATAAAGCAGAGGCTGAGATTTTTAAAAGGATAGATATAATTTTGCGTGTTGAAACATCTCTAAATACAACACAATTTTTTGTTTTTACCTTAACCGTATAAAATTATTCCTTTCTCTGAACGGCGAAACTAGCCAACAAAACAAAAAGTCTGCACTAGCTGTAGGAAATGTTCAACGCTAATGAAAGTTCGATGAACGGCACAAGTAATACATACGCACAATACACAGCACAAAGGATGATAAACTAAACCGCAAAAAAGTATTAAAATGTCAAACGTCATAAGCTATGATTAAGAATAATGAATGAATGAATGAATGAATGTTTTTTTGCACACAATATTATTACAAGACAATCAATAATGAGAGTAAAGTCGTTTATATGTAAGAAAAGAGGGATGAATATTAAGAATAATACAAGAATATTTTCAGCCCAAAATCGGCAGAAAAATAAGAATATTCAGCCTGAGCCAGAAAAACAACATTCCTATATGAAAAAAGAGTGTATTTATCTCGCCGATTCGCGGGTCGGTAAATATCCACCACTATTCAGTCAGTGAATAATTGTTAACTATTACAGTGGAACCTCGATTTAACGAAGTCGCTGGGGACCGGCCAAATTTGTTCGTTAAATCGAGGGTTCGTTATATCGAAAACCTCGATATAACGAATTTGAGGGGAAACGACCAAAATGTTCGTTATATAGAGGTCATAGTTAATGATTGATTTGTTACACAGGTGACTTCCGTGGAAATACAATCCCAATGTCTATGACAAATAATAAGACGTTGACTGAAAAGTTGTTGTCTCTTTACCATAAGGATTAAAGGATTTGCTGACTGTTGATCTGTTCAGCGTTTATCTTCTGTCGCGTGCTGACATTGTAATTCGTTATATCGAGGTATATTTTACGCTTGGGCTTCCGGATTATGTTCGTTATATCGAGGAATTCGTTATATCGAGGTTCGTTAAATCGAGGTTCTATTCCATACATTTTACTGTAACTTTGGCCGGGACGTAGAATATCGTTCGTTATATCGAGGACTTCGTTAAATAGAGGTTCGTTAAAACGAGGTTCCACTGTACTGGAGCGAGGAATATCGTCCGTTTTATCGAGGTCTTCGTTAAATTAAATCACTACAAGTTCGTCAATTCGAGGTTCCTCTTTACATCCCTGTCCGCTTAATATATATTATTAGACTAGCGGTTTCCTTGTCGTACCGGTAATCTTCTTCTTCACAGTAGAGTAAATATTTTGCCGTTTTTTTAGGGCTGGAATATTATTTTTGGAGATAGATCAGATTATAAAAGCCCCAAGAATCACAAAAGTCATAATCGCAAAATGTTTTGTGCGACACGTCTAGTTGCCCATAGGTTTCTATGGGCTACCGCTTTTGAGCAAGAGAGCCGACTCCAACAGAGGCCTTTCTCAGCAAACATTTCGTTGCTGTGAAGCTGGTTACACTTATCAAGTTAAAATATGCGCAGTCTGCTTCATTTTTATCCAGCAGTTTTGATGATGATGTATTTTCCAATTTTTGTGTAGAAATTTCACTTGAATCAACTAAGAATGGGAGAGAATGTACATAGCATTTGTACTGTACTTACTGTCGCTGAAAGCCTGGTGTGTCCAAACGAAGCAGAGAACGACGACTAACATAAAACGCTCCATGTTTACTCTTCACCTGAAAATATCAAAGAATCCCAAGTGAAAACCAAATGAA
Organism: Platygyra sinensis; assembly: GCA_019787425.1. Taxonomy (NCBI): domain Eukaryota; kingdom Metazoa; phylum Cnidaria; class Anthozoa; order Scleractinia; family Merulinidae; genus Platygyra; species Platygyra sinensis. The sequence goes on along the minus strand of JAHPZR010056053.1, from coordinate 5,694 downwards.
AGTGTTGCCAGAATGTAATGACAGCTGTCACTCGAATATTCAAAAATTATTTGTACAGCCATGGTTATCACCAAGATAGGATTACAAGATCAGTTGAACTCTTGTAAATGCAGAAAGTTAAAAGATCCAAGCTGGATAAATTGTAGTTACAGACCCAACTAGAGCCTTGCTAGCGTCATACAGCGCACGTCAGGCAACGGTCGAAAAAAAGGTCATCGTATTTTCAGAGGCGCTAGGCACGCAATGCCTACTTGCTGAACAGTAATACCCCTGAGAGATCATTCAATAAATGCGATATTTACTTTTGGCTCAGTAGCTTTCTTTGCTCTACTTTATCTTTCCCAATAGTGCGCAGTAGGTGGTTTAAATTTGTAGGCCGAGCCGGAATCTCTGGGGATGAGGCATGCAGATCTTCAACATTTCTTAAACTCGTTGCTTCAGCCGGAACTGCCATGCGAGCACAGGTCCCTGGGGGGCAGGCAGCAATCTCGAGCCCAGAGTTCTCCGGCTCCTCGGTCAGCGGTGGGGTCGCCGGGGAGAACTCTGGGGAAACGGAATTTTTACCGCAGAAATCGTGCGGTTCCGGTTCTTGTGCGCATGCTTGGGTTTGATAAAACGGAAGTCATCACGAAGGTTTCTTTTCACCATGTTCGAGGAAGCAGTTTCTTCCTCCTTGCATGAATTGGGGTTAGTGTCGTTAGAAAAGGAACAACGGCAAGCGGTGGAAGCTATAGTGATGAAAGGTAGAGATGTCCTTACCGTCTTACCGACAGGTTTCGGAAAATCTCTTATAATTTTACCGAGTTTTGCCGGGTACATTCGACTGGAAATGTGGACGGAGCGATCATCTTAGTTGTGTCGCCTTTAAACGCACTTATGAAAGTTCAAATCTCAAAACTTAACGGAAGAGATTTGACTTCCTTTATGGTCCAGGGAAGGTTGGTTAAGGTGGAAGATTCCCGTAGAGGAGAATATCGGGCAAGTTTTTCGATGGAAGCATTGAAGGAACCGCATTGCCGAATTTTAATTAATCCAGATTAATCATCCGGAGGTATGTGTGGATGATAGCAATTATATTTCACTATTAAAATCGCCTATGTATCAAAAAAGAGTGAAATGTGTGGTAGTTGACGAAGCCCATCTGATCAAAGAATGGTAAGTCAGTTTTAAGTGTGGCCTCACTTATATTAAAATATTGACCAAATGAGTTATTGTTATTAACACGTGTTTTGATTAAGTTTAAATACTACACAATGTCATTTATTACTCAATTTTCTCTTTTCGGAAATCAGGGACAAAAATAAGCATCTTTGTCAAATATACATTCTGAGGTAGAGTCCTGGTTTAAAATGGTTGATGAGCTAAAAAATAAAGTGTTTTGAATGAGTGTTAGAAAAATAGAAGATTTTAAAAATTTCATTAGTGTTTTTCAAGCTGTAAGATTCTGGTAGGTCTTATTACATTTATGATATTTTTCAGATTTGCTAAAAAGCATGAGGAATTTTTGTAGGGTTAAGTTTTATCACAGGGGACCACCCAATCGCTCTAAAACATGAGTAGAGTAGCTTCACATCCTAGTGGCAAATATAACATAAGTTTTATTTTGTATTTTTGTTTATAATATGTATAGAACTCGCAAAAAAGTAAGAGAGGTGGAGGTTAATTTTTTGTTTAACAATTTCTAAGCTTCACTTTATTGATCATAACATATCCATTTTAACTTCTTCCCTGGGAAACACTTTAGACCAACCTATGGAAAGTTGGACATTCTAAGCAGCATTTTTCCCAGTATTCCCCATGTTGCGTTAACTGCAACTGCAACTGCAACAACATCAACTAAAGAATTAATTATTGACTCATTTACAACTTGATAATGCATTTCTGGTTGAAGCAAACCCTGACAGAAGTAATATATTTTATGAGAACAAACTAAGACCATCATCAGGTGAAGACAAACTGGATGCAGTCCTTGCATCTCTTGCAGATGAATTGATGGAGATAAAAAAATGAAATGCCACTTACAATTGTTTATGGTACCCTTGCAACTTGTGCAGATGCCTTTTTATTTTTTATTCAGCATTTAGGCAAGGAAGAGTATTTCCCTACAGGTGCTGATCATAGATCTAAAAATCGCCTTTTTGCTCAATTTCATGCTGAATATCCTCAGCATGAGAAGGATCGGATGGAGACAAAACAAAAGTTTGAATTCAGGTCTCACCAACAGACAAGAACAGTTAATGCTAAAATAAAGCAAATCATAGTGTTATTATATGGCTACCCCTGTGAGTGGGCAAGAATATGAACCAATATTAGCTTGGACTCAGTTATTAGCTACTCTGCAAATGGTAAAGATGGAAATATCTTATGCCATAAAATAATTTTTTCATCTACCAAGCTTGTTTTGTAGAGACTGCTGGATATTGGCCTCATTCTTTTTGGTGTGTTCATTGACCTCAAATGCATCTCAGACTATGAACATGGAAAAAAAAAACTTGTATATATATATATATATATATATATATATATATATATATATATATATATATATATATATATATATATATATATATATATATATGTATATCTAGCCTGAACTCGTGCATGCTTATTTAGTAACCCATATATTAAGTATGGCCATCGAATGTAGTTTGGTAGAACTTAACTGGGATCAATAATTTGACTATAGTTACAGTGCAATTAGTGTGTTAATAGAAGCAAAGGTGAGCGGTGGAACCCCATAGTAGCAAGGTACAACTAATCTAAAAGCTAAAAACTAATTTTTAAAAAAATATTAAATATTGTTTTGAATCATACTCAGTATAATCTCCCTGTGTTATTATGAATGAGACATTCAAAGATACATTATGCCACATTGCCTGTCTCCACTCAAGAGATAGATGGGAATCAGAGAAAAACTGCTGGGGTGAGAATATGGCCTATACTCTTCCAATGAACTGGTAACTCATCCATAGGGAAGCAGTGAAATTATATCACCTCATGCAAGTTGGCTTGTGCTCCAGAAACTGGAACGATCAAGCCATGTGGGCTTCCAATTATGGCTAAGCAGTATGCAGACAAGTAATTTGTGATACCCTGTCTCCAATTAAGTATTAAACTGAAGAACATGTAGAATGCCGAAAAGTAAACTCTTTTAAGACCTTTCAAGAATCTTAAGTCACCACAGGATTTCAAAGGCCAACTTTCTCAAGAATTTTTGCACTTGGCAATGCCTCTGTCACAGGGTTGGGTGGTGTCTCATTCACAATAGTATCATGACTTGCTTCATTTCCATCTTGCATAATGGCAGAACATGGCTGTTATGAAAAACAGCAATCAGGAATTAATACATTATAATTGTGATTTCAAAATCCTTAACCTGATTCTTGAAAACTTAGTTGTTCAGGTTTGTTTTGTCAGCATTAATTCAACAATTTTTTTAAACAATGATCTGGTTCATAAAGAAATTTAAACAATATATACAGGGTGTATTTTGTCCATGTATATGGAAAATATTTATATTTTATATTCTAATTATATTCTCTGATTTCAATAAGAAGAAATGTACTTTATAAATGATTAAAGCTTAATTTAAGAATGCATTATCTCCTCTGAATTTGGAAGCCTGTCATTCTCCAAAATTTCAGCATGTGCTAGCTCTTTAATACCACAGTGTCAAATGTTTCATTTCCTTGCATCTGACGAAACATGGGTGCAGTAAATCAGCGTTGATAACCCACTTTGAGGTCTTTAATGTCAAGTTTCCTCGAGTTTGGGTGATTTGTTTACCCCCTAAATGTATTGTGTACAGTATCGATAATGAAATTCCAAGAATAAATGGGATTTAATTCCTCAGCATATCTAGGTATTTCTCCTGCTGCTCGACATTAATTAGTATATCTACCTTTGGATTGACAAGAATCTATTTTGAAATACCTTTGTATCCAGAGAGTTCTCATCTGCATCCGCAGGCTTTGGTAGTGTTTTAAACAGGAAAACTCCAGAGTAATAGTACTGCTTTTTCGCCTTCATTTCAAATCGGGTAAAACGGAGGGAAAGACAGCTGTTTGTGAGAGACTTCTGTCTGCGATAGATCTCTTTAACTCTGGAGCAAAATGCTTTTCGTCGGCGTTGTGACAAACGCTGTAAAACTTCGCCGTCTGCTCTATTGTACAACACGATCCACAAATTGAAGTTGAAACAGCTCAAATGTCTTCCTCCCGTACATCTATGTCTCCGTACTTTCTAACGGCCTCGGCTATTCCTTCCCTTGACGATTTTTCACCAAACAGCTTCAAGTAGAAAGTGTCCCTTTTTTCAATCAATTTTCTACAACAACGGCAAAAATCATCCAAGGATGCGGCTGCCATTACGAGAGCCCTCTCGAAGTTACTGCGTTCGCAGCGGCAACGTGTGATAATCAACCATTTCTTGTTCCGAAACAATGGAGTTTTCAACCAAGAAAAATGTATCATCGTATTCTAGAATAGTTATAGTTTATTTCTAAGACGTCGCACCCCATCGCACCCCTTACCGTTTCCTCGCTATGTGCGTCTAAAGCTTGACATTTTTTTGGCGGTAATAAGACAGCACTGTCACCAAACACGAAGGGAAACCTAGTTGTTTTCATTTCATTTGCATCTGTTTAACTCGATTTATTTTTTGCCGTTGTAATGTTACATTAATGTTATTAGTTTTACGTCTGGTACTTAATAGATTGCTATATTTTTACAGATTAATGTTATTTATCGAGGCTATAAAACCTCTTGAATTATTTATATTCAAGCCGATTCAAGGTCAATAGGCTCCTTGTAATTTATATTGCATCATTTATCTGGGCATAGTTCAATATTTCTTTGTAATTGTTGTTCTCAACAGAGATCAGAGTAGCCACAAATATTGATTTCCTGGTGGATATTAATAACTGGTGTTATAACCAGGAGCTGTGTAATGAAAACAGAGAGTCATCTTCATATGCTGTCTCTACAATGTGGTGGCTTCGAGTATGCTTGATGAATTTGCCTTTATGAGGAGAAAAAAGGTTCAAATATTAATTTTTTACTTTCATGTTTCGGAAATCTTTTCTGCAAAATGTTGAAATTTTAGCTAGCATATAGTTGTGTTATCATGCATTTTGTGACTGTCAGGTTTAGGCTGCAATATAATGTTGATAGTAAAGTTCAATTAAAAAAGATACTTTGTTTCTGTAATGTACAGCTTTTTGTTTGTTGTCACCTGTTTTGCCTATGTGCAAATGTTATGTACCTAGTATGGTGTTTCGGGAGATAACCCACTAGACACCATGTAAAGCAGCTAACATAGTTTAATGGCCAATACTGAAATACACACTTCTTGGCCAAAGCACATGGTAAAACCACATGACGCAGTCAACATACATAGCACCTATCTCATTTTGGTACTAGGCCTGGTTGTGCAGAATTACCGAATGATTATAAACAATATTTTTTACTGGATGAGGTCTTTATGATATCTAGAATAATCAAGGTCGAGGTAAAATCATAATAATCAAGGTCGAGGTAAGGGTTATCAACCAAAGCCAATGCTGAGGCTGATAACCCTTACTCGACAAAGATTATGCTGGATATCACAAAAACCGAATTGAATGATTGTTTTATGTCTTTGCTTCTACAATGATGGGAAGCAACACAAAGCATGCAAACTTGACATGATTACCTG
>JAHPZR010056052.1:30000-95939 GCA_019787425.1 Platygyra sinensis | reverse complement strand
ATAATTGTAATTATTATTCATTCAAAATATTTCCCCGTTTCTGATTGGTTAAAACCACACGCGTAATTCACCATAACCAGCTGCTGTTCACCAAATTTGGAAAGAATCTTCGTCATATTGCATCAATGACGTCAAAAGTGCAGCCTGCTGAAAATTATTGAACCAATGACGTCAAAAGTGCAGCCCGCTGAAAATTATTGAACCGTTGACCGAGAAAACCTGGGGACGAGATTGTTATTTTTGGTGAGCGGAAAAACAAAGAGCGAAATGGCGAAACTCCTTTAAGAACGGGGAAATATTTTGAATGAATAATAAAGCAATTATTGAATTCGGCTTTCGTAGGATATGAAGAATTCTGCAGATCTCGGAGAGTGTTATCCACCTCGGCCTTCGGCCTCTGTGGATAACACCCTCCTTGATCTGCAGAATTCTTCATATCCTACTTCGCCTCATTCAATAATTGCTAAATCATAAAACTCTCACGGCCGAATAAGTCGGATCTATCACCTTCATTCCACCTCTTGATAGTGAGCCTTGTGGAATTTCAAGTTAATTTTACGGTCCAACATCAACTTCAGCTCTTCCTTTAATTGCCGAATAGTTGAGGATTGTTTAACCGGCGATAATTTCGTTTCAATTACAGAGGAAATAACAAATATATCTGCCCAAGTCGGCCATTTTGCAAGGGAGACAATTTCGGCCAATTACGACTAATGTAAGAATGTCTATATCTTCGGACCAATCAGCGTGGGTGTTATATCGGTATAAACCAGGGTCTTCTCCGCCCTCAGCCGCCATCTTGAAAGCGGAGTAGACCCTGGGAACGAGGTTGTCTGCGAGTGTTACCTAAAAATCAAAATGGCCGCTAAACGAAAGGTCGAGGATGAGGACGATAGAGGTAGAAATTCGTCAAATATACAACACAAGAGACACGAAACTACAACCACACATGAAGTAACGACTAATTACAGCACACAGGCTGGCTATAGCTCACAATGGTACGAGCAGCGTGGCCCATGGATAGCTTTATATGACTGGAACAGTGGACTTTACTATTATCAAAATGTCAGCGATTATCGAACACAGTGGGAAAAACCAATCGGATGGGATTCCATCCATCCATTGTTCATTCCTGCAAACCAATTTTATCGTGGGTCTTATAATGAATCAGTAAATACCAGCGATGTTAATGTGGAAGAGAACTTCAAACAATCTGCTGCTGATGTGGAAGCTAAGGTTAAGAGGCTTCTTACTCGACCAGCTCGCAGACAAATAGATCCCGAGGAAAAAGAAAAGTTGCACTGGATTCCTGAGGGGACCACGGAATACAACATATGGTATGATCGCTGGGTAGGAGAACACTGGTGGGAAAATAAAGACCACGGTCAGTCATGTGAAATGTCGCCTTAGTAATACATGTATAAGACTTAAATCTATACAGCTAATAGTGTAAAATGCAGAATGCAGGTCATTATTTCTCTCTTTTTTTCTCTCAGAACACAAAATGCAATTAAAGAATAGCAAATAATGGTCTCGCAATGTTCATTTTACACTACTCACCTCCTTAACCCTAGACGCACCAGCTTTTTAGAGGGGGGGGGGGGGGGGGGGCTTACTAATGCCAGAGCAAATTATTTTCTCACACTTCACTCTACTCTGAAAACACACACGAAATAAATGTTGAATTCTACCTTTATGTTTGCATCCTAGCCATCCACAACAGACATACCCTTGAAAAGCGAAGATTAATCTTGTTCCATAATTCAAAATAAACAATGGGAAGCAGAATATTTAGTGCCCATTTAGATTTAATTGCCACACTCACGATCCTTGGAAGTGTTGAAGTCACTCAAAAACGCGGCATGATAAACAGTAGATTTTGTCCTTTATCGACATGCTGAAGGCAATTTATCAATATTATCGCTAGATGTTAAGATCCTGATGATTTCATTTCCAGAATTTTTTTGTCTTGTTTTGTCCTGAGGGCGCGTAACATTGTGAGAAACGAACTGCATAACAAAATGGCCGCCATATTTTGGTCGTCTTTGCAAATGGAGACGCTCAAACTCGGGTGATACTCAGCTTCATGACTTTAAACACGAAGGTAGCAAACAGTTGAATAGTACAGCAGTTTCTATTGGCTCAATCTGTTAGCTATGCCTTAGCAACCAATCAAATTGCTCATTACATATTTGGGGCAATTTAATCGGCCCTGGCACATCTAGGAGTGTAGTTAAAGGCTGATCTGATCGGCCCCTGGCACATCTAGGATTAATGGACATGACTGTCACAACAACAAAAAATAGAAAACTTCTAAATGTGGCCATGCAAGAGTAAAATAATCACTGGATACCTTAAGGCCCATTTTACACAGGCGATTTTTGTCACGGCAACTCGATACAATTTTTGTTGTGCTTAAGTTGCAACTTGAAAATCGCACATGTAAACCAGGTGCGATTTGTTGCCGTGATATTGCAGGGGGTTTCGAACATGTTTGAAACGATGCTGTGACAAAAATTGCATTGAGTTGCTGTGACAAAAATCGCCTGTGTTAATGGGCCTTAAGTAAGGCAGATGATGAGAGTGACTGTGAAGACGAGTCTGTATTTATAACAGAGAGGAATTGTACTTGCAGGACCTTCAGAGACAAAGTGTTGCATTGAAACAGATGCAGGGTTTACCAAGGCAAACATTTATGATCCCAGTGGAAACAAACATTATTACTGCATCTACTTTGCCAGGGGTTGTTGCCATTTGGGGTCTGAATGTGGATATCTGCATGTGATACCAACTGATAAAGATGAAAAGAGGTCAGTAAACATTCTATCTCTTATGTCAGTTCTGATAGGTACTCCTCCTAGTGACAGACAGATTGATCTACGTAGCTCATGTAGTTCTAAACTTAAGTAAATAAATTTATTCAATGGGCAGGTGTCAAAGCAAAGTAGCAGTCAGTAGATTGAAACAGTAGTTAAACACAAGTTCTTTCTTTTGGTTATTTTTCTTAAGAATTGACCTTGCTCATGATGTTTTTGGCCGAGAACGTCACCGTCTACACAAGGACGACATGGGAGGAGTTGGCACTTTTGACAAAGAATGCAGAACTCTCTATGTTGGAGGGCTGGGCAGTCGATCAACACTGGAAAAACTGCTCTGGACTGAATTTGGCGAGTGGGGTGAAATTGAGGTGAACATTATTATTCTTATTTGTCAGAACATAAAATCGACATTAACAGGAAATTAACTCTTGAGTAACAGGAAATTAATTCTTAAGGGTGGGAGATTAGTGGCTCTGTACCATGAGGATAAAGTCATTTTGTAACTTTTCAATTTTTGTATGGCATCTTCAGTTTACTTATCAGAGTAAGTTTTCTTACATGACCAAATACTGTACTCAGGATTACACTAATGAGTCAAACTATTGACATATAGATCGCTTTTAAAGTTATCTAAACATGCTTTTAGACTATGTCATGTCAAATTTCCACACAGTGATAACCTGTGCTTGTTGCTGCTTCTTCAAGTAATATGTCAAACACGAGAGACAGTGTTTAAATGGAATATCCAAACACTGAGAAGGGAGATGAAAGTATGACGCAAAACAGAGTATTTTTGACAAAATTTGAGGTGTTTAAATAACCGACAAAACAATGTCTTGAGTGTTTGATATATCTTTTCAATAGAAACAAAAACTGAGGAGTAAACAGGGAAGTAAAATCGTCAAAATCTATGCTAATTAATACCGGGTATGCATGGTTAAGATTTTCTTTGTTTTAACTTAATGAATTATTAATGAGTTTAAGAAGTCATGAGCAACACGCATTAGTCACATTGCAATTGAAATTTGTTGTTTTAATTGTTATTTTGGCTTTTTTATGATTTTTCCAGGACATAAGAATAATACCAAAACGTAACATAGCATTTGTACGCTACAAGAATAGAGTGAATGCTGAATTCGCAAAGGTGAGATGAAGAGGCTTAATCATGTAACCACTCAGTATTATTTGATCAAAAATGTTAAACAGTCATGTAATGCTCATTTCTGTTGTCTTGAAAACTTATGGTGTTTTAGCACAAGAAGAAATTCTAAATGCCAGTTTTCCAAGTGAGTGTTCTTAACCCCTTCAGTGCCAAGGGGTTTCCCTTTGAAGAGTAAAATCGTCTGGCATTAGACAGAGTAAAATCTATAAGTACGTCCTTGGCACTGAAAGGGTTAAGGGAGATAGGTTTTTAACCCCTTCAGTGCCAAGGGGTTTCCCTTTGACGAGTAAAATCGTCTGGCATTAGACAGAGTAAAATCTATAAGTATGTCCTTGGCACTGAACAGGTTAAGGGAGATAGTTTTTTTAACCCCTTCAGTGCCAAGGGGTTTCCCTTTGACAAGTAAAATCTATAAGTACGTCCTTGGTACTGAAAGGGTTAAGGGAGATAGTTTTTTAACCCTTTCAGTGCCAAGGGGTTTCCCTTTGACGATTAAAATCGTCCGGCGTTAGACAGAGTAAAATCTATAAGTACGTCCTTGGCACTGAAAGGGTTAATCAGTACTGTGCTGCTAACATTATTTTGTTCCATCAAGATTGCAATGTCTGATCAAAAGTTGGATGGCAGAGAGTTGCTCAATGTCAGATGGGCTTTTGATGATCCTAATCCAAAATCAAGGAAAGAGGTGAACAAATTTCTTTTGATGTGTAGTGACTGTGGCTTTTGGTTGACCCATTCTTGAAATTTGTCCCCTATCTGGACTAAGAGTTTGGCTGGTTGAGTTTGGCCTAGTAGGCTACACGTGTTTGACTTGTTGATGACTCATTAAGGTACATGTAGCTCAAAACAGTTTCCAGCACTTAGACTTTGATGGGTCATTATAACCACTCTTTATCACTTGATGCTGCAAACATGGTATCAAAATTCTGCCTATCATTTTCATTTTTATCATTCTTGTAACACATAAGGTTACCATAGCAACAGTATGACCTGCTGAAAAACCCCTTAATTACGGCATGGTAAATTTGTTTTATAATATCAACATTCGATAAGCATGATAAGACACAACGTTTGGCAAAGTTCAAAAAAAATTCTGTAGGGAGGGTTCAAAGCCACCTTAAATTTTCGAAAATTTAAGGAGGTTCCCAGCCCTGCCTACAGAATTTTTTAAAACTTTGCCACCAGTTGTCATCCACAACCATTCATGAAGCAATGATTGTTTTCAATAGTTTTTTTTTGTGCTGTGGCCTTTTATGAAGGTGGCAGCATCAAAGAAGTACTGAGTATTGAGTACTGGAGTCAGACATATTCAATCAGGGCAAAATTGTCTGTTTAATCAACAAAGTTTCCTAAATAGTCACTTTTTCTTGTTTTGTTGTCACTTGACGTATTTTGCCACCTTATGCGCATAATTGTAGATCCATTTACAATGCAAAAACTAACCTACACATTTACGTGACAATGACATTCGTTTATAGGAGAAGGCCACTCCAAAAGTCTTCCACTTTTGTCTTTGCCTATAGCAAGTGAACATTCAGCTTTTTCACTCAACGAAGCTTCAACCTCTAAAGTGCCTGATATCCAGATGAAATTCGCCTCGGAAGAAGCTATTTATGTGACGTCATTCCACTCCGTCCGACTTTGAACCCAGCTACGCCTAACCTAAGAAAGGTTCTCATGAAACATAACTGAAAGCAATAGACTCGGTCAAATATATTTTGAACCTGCAATTGTCGCCTACAAGAAGGACAAGTCTCTGAAAGACCTTCTGGTCAGAGCTAAAATTCCTTCGCACATTTAACAACAACATTTTAGAGTTATAAACGGTAAGGGTCAAGTGACAATATCACAAAATTAACCTGCAGCTGACTTTGCACCCTCACAAGTTTACTACTACTACTACAAGGCCAGCGAAATGTTTTTTTTCCAAGCGGTTATCCAGTTCAACATCTTAACTGCTCTCATTTTCAAAGTTAGGAGCATGTTTGGCTCAAAATAATACGGCTCAAGAGCAGCCATAACCCAGAGTGGCAGTTAAAAGGCTGTCTCGGAAGCCATTTGGACAGTCTCTTGGACGGAATGACGTCACGAAAACGCGGCCTGGCTGCTGAGTACCGTCTAAAATGGTAGCAACGATGTCAAATTTTGGGCTTCTTTGGAGACGGAATTTCATAAGGAAAACCTGTACTTTAGAGGCAGAAACTTCGGTGAGTGGCTAAACGAAGAGCCAGGTTGTTATTAGCGTGGTCAAAAACTATGTACGTTCTTGGAGTGACTTTCATTAGATGTATTTCATTTTAGCTTTTAATTGTAAATATTTCACAGAATTGTATTTTATAATGTTATTGTCTATTTTTTGTTGTCATATTTTGCTATTTGTTAGTTTTCTCTCGGAGAAATTAGCTATAAAAGCTACTCTTAAATTCGAGACAAAATAAAGTTTATGTATGTATGTATGTATGTTCTCCTTTAATTTCGTTAATTTTTGCGTTGAATTTTTTTCCTATTAATTCAGGAGCTTTTAAGAGCTAAACAAAGAGTACTCGAGGCTGCATCAGAGCGAGGATTACTTCAAGCGGCTCTTTCTCGCCCCACTTATCCAACTGGTGCTCAGGTAACAGGGCCTTATCCAAACACCGACAATCAGTACCCTGTGGAATGCGGCCCTTTGACCAAGGAACAAATTGAACAGGTATGTCAGGAGCGTGGAATCCCGGCCCAATGAATAAATGATATTCAATATTAAGGGGCCTTGCTATTTTTATAAAATTTAGCGTTTGGTATTCTTGCAGGTAATTATGGAGGACTAATTAAGGACGTTCGCTCCCATTGCTTCTGCGGATCCTTACTGCGCACGCAAATTTACATGCCATGTCATGCATCGAGCGCGCGCGCTAAGTTCTAAAATGAACAGTGATAGGGCAGATGGCCATTGCTATAGCTTTGCTTTGATTTAACGATCTTGGACGTTCGATGACCCCTACTTTTCTTTTCAGAAACAGATTTTATTTACAATTATCTCCACTTTGTCCAAAAATGAACAAAAAATCAATGTGGGAAGTTGAAAATAATTCAAGGTTTCTGTCCACAGCGCTGACGGAGCATGGAATCCTACCATCTTGCGGCTGCAAGGCGCGTGAAACTATGGTCGCTAAATGCAAACTTGTTCTTTAAGGAACCTCGACAGTTACCTAAATTCACTTAATGGGTCCACGTTAACAAAGTTTGGTAGAGACCACTTCACTTCAAAGATCTAATTGCAATATTTTTGGGCTTACAGACACTGGCCTTATTCGCTTAAGAAGCTCGATTTATTCAGATTTAGGGTGTTCTTCCGGGCATGTTTTCTCCAAAACTAAGTCGGTGACCCCCCATTTTTTGTTTCCCTTTTTGGCAAAAGTAGATCATTACCTTTCTGTGTGGCAAGTTTAAAAAAATCTGTACATGGTAACATTTTGGCGCGAACGTCCTTAAGTTGTATAGTGAGTAGCGTGACTGCTTGAGTATAAATAAAAAAAATGAATATAAATTTGTAGTTGTATGGTTTTCTGTCGAAAGCAAGTTTTAAACAGCTTGAATGAAAACCGTGATTTGTCTCGTGTACTTTTTCTTATACATACATGCAAACTTTCTCGCGCTTAGCAAGATGCGAGCTTTGATTTGTGCAGTTTTTCATTTATTTCGATTAGTTCAATGGAAGCTGGGCTTTACCTTTCCCGCAGTGTACTCAGTTATAGTCTATAGTTCAATCAAGGTACCAGCACCAACAAGTTCTGAACAAAGTCAAGTTCGAATCACTAATTTATGGGTTGTGATATTTTTGCCTCTTTTTTCGTCCATCAATAAGGCAAATAATGCGCAGTTTTGAAACCGTGCTCTGGCAAAGATAAGTGAAATACAGCGATTGTATGGAGATCTTATCAAATGCTTTTTGTGAGAGTCTCGGACTGTTAACTCAACTCATTCAACTCACTTTTTCTGATATCCATCAGCCGACTTTGAATGTTCCACATCCAGATAAATGTTGGGGAAAGAATCTGAATTTTCACTGCGCGCTTCGGCCCAACTAGTCTCCAAAGATGTGTTTTACCACGTTTGTCATATTTCAGCACATTTCCACTAAGTTAGCCTCCTACGCAGACATTCTTTGGGCTCCTCACGCAATTTTCCTCCCCCACGAACCACCACTAAGGCGGCGTGCTTTTTCTTTTAAAGGCGCATTCTAAACCCTCTGGGTTTCTATTACTGAATCTTTCGGAATTTATTTCTTCCCTTCAGGCGGAGGTTCTCCAGAATGCTTACACAGACTGCACAAGATTGGACGAGGCACTCAAGAAAGGAGAGGCGATTCATGGCAATGAAACGGAAAGCGGTAAGACAAACTCATACCAAAAAACTGGCACAGATGAATACAGTAGCGTCAATGCGAACGCGGACTCTTCGGGAACAGATTGGAGCAATTACGATTACTTCACAGGCTACAGTGGTTATAATTACGGGCAGGCTTGGAACTATCCTCAATATTGTCAAACCCAAACTGAAGAGGAATATGGCTCAACTAAAGATCCTTACAGGAAGAATCTGGCGTCAAAAACCGAGACTCCTTCCGATCAATCGCGGACTAGCTACCGACAAAGTTCCGATCCCGATTCCACCGAGTCGTCAAGTTCCGAGCCATTACCGAGTACCGACCGACCATCCTCGGAATTTGTTAGTACTTCAAAAGGATGATCATGTTTTGAGATGGAGAAAGGAAAGACAAAGAACGCCTCGTCGACTTGGGTTCGTTCCTGTTCAAGACTAAAAGACATAAACTTTATACATGCCGCGAGTAATGAAAACATCACACAGGGTTTTTGCCCGCAATAAAATGAAAATCAAAGGAAAGGTGCTTGTGATTTCTTGTAAATCGTCTTAATGCCTGCAGTATGCCTGTCAGTGATACTCCATGGTTGAAGTTTAGAATTTAAGGACGTTCGCGCCCAAAAACTTCCCACGTACTGATTTTTTTAAAACTTTGACTGCAGGTAGAAAATGACAAGATTAGATGAAAAAGCGTAAAAAAATTCGGGGGTCACCGAACTCGTTTTGAAGATAAGGCGCATCACAGATCATAGCATTTCTAGGATTTCCAGCCATTCAGGCGATTCTGGCCGGATTCATTACTATCGGCATACATTTAAGTTGAAGAATCATGTCTAAGTTATGTGTGTTTAACACAGCATAAATAGGCCTATTTGATATATCTTTGCTACATATGCCATGAAATCAGCTAGAATTAGCCTTAAAAAAATACAACTTCTAAGTTACGCACACCTGTATCCATGTACCAATTCGACCCTATTTGAATAGTATATGAGAAATAATTAAAACTTCCCACGTACAGATTTTTTGTTTTTTAGTATAATGGAAAGAATCAGAAAAGGAAGTGATCTGCCGAAAAAAAAGTGGGGGTCACCGAGCATCCAACAAAAATATTCGCACACAATGTAAACGCAAAGGTCATCAGCTCTATATTTTGTTGAGTTTTCGACTCGGTGCGCGCGCTTGAAAATGACGTGGCACGCGCGTGACCAATGAATAGCGTGCGCACTAGAGATGCGCAGTAGCAATGGGCGCGAACGTCCTTAAGGTTATTCCTCACAATTGCACTGCGCATCCTTTCTGCGCTTAATTTATGGCGTCATTTAGCGCGCTCTCGTGCACGTGCACACTGAAAACATGGCGGATTTGCCTTGATATTGAGCTCTTTCAGTTGAAAAATGGCTATAGCTCACCAACGAGCATGGGTACCCCATTGTTTTTTTCAGTCATTGTAATCAACTTATCATAAACTTTGCTTGAGAAAAGACTGATCTGATTTCTATTGCTGAAAATTGAATAAATAGCAAAAACAGCAAGTAAACTGTGGTCTTTCCTGTTTTGCCCTATGGTAACCATGTCAAGAAATTTGGTTGAAATTTTAATCAAGGATTCAGCTTTCTGTCTAAATCAAACTTAAAAAGTTTATTTGTGTCCGATACAACGCATTGACTCCAGTTTAATGCGTGTTCTCATGAGTCTCGGTCACAAAAATTTACAATTATTACTGGGAATGCGTTCTTGTAATAAGCGTTAAATAATGCCAAATGGGTCATTTTCAATGCCCAGTGCTCCTCAATGAGTATGGGCACCCCCCTGTTTTATTTCAAAATTGAAGTTCTCATATGATAAATATTCAGTGGGCAAAGTTTGAACGAAAATCTATTGACAGTTTTATTTCAGGGGAATTACCTTAAGTAATGGTTGCGGCGTTTTACGAAGCCGTCTTCAGAGCGGAAAAACGTAATAAGCATGCGCCAGGGCCAGGCTCCAAGTTAAAAAATATGGCGGGATTTTCGTCGATCGTCTAAACATACTGTAAACAGAAAAGGTTACGAACTTTGTATGTCTTCTAAATATTCTCGGAAAGCAGCAATATTTTAACCTCACTAATGAAAGCTGGTGTATTGTTTCATGGAGAATCAGTGTTTTTTCGGACAAAATTAACCTAAGGACGGTTTCCGAACTCTTCATTTTCCCGCTTTTCACAAGAAATTTCTTTACATATTGCGCATATTTATAAGCAACCCACTGAAAGCCTCTCAGCAGGTAGGGGGAGACTTTTTTTCTAACTGCAGTGAAATGCCGATAAACTCTCATGCTTGCCCGAGTATAAATAAATCAATCTAAATAGCATCCTCGGGTACCTTATTACAGCCCACCGCCGTTTGAAACCATTGCAAGACCCTTTTTTATAGCTTGCATTATATAACCCGAGCCCGCAAGCTATAGCGCTACTGGGGATGCGCAGAAAGCTGCGCAATACGTCAGATTTTCCGCTCTGAAGATGTCGTCTGCTAACATTCAGTGTAAACCCAGTTTACGGGTTTTAAAGGTTACACCTTTGGGTTGTAATTGGATTTATTTGGATCTTTGTTTCTTTTCATCCGTTGGTCCGTTGGATCGGAAATAGAGAGCTTTAATTACAAGTAAACCACGACGGTAACAAAAAGCCACCAAAAGAGGTTTTTTGTTTAATCCTAAAAAATTACAATTTCCTCGATTGTGATTGGTTTTAAAAAACTCCTATTTTTCACTAATTCAAGTTGTTATCGGACAGTTTGTTATTGGATAGTTTGTTATCGGACAGTTCAATAACCCAATCACATTCAAAGCTGTAGTTAAAGCATCCAATCACATTCAAAGTTGTAGTTACGTGCGTGCGTGCACAAGCGCTTGCTTTTGTGTTTTTAGAGCCTAATCACCAGTAGGAGACGAAGTGGCCTTAGAATGTTTACGTCTCCTTTGTTAATGTAAATTTTCCCTTTCATAACTTGGCTATTCTTCTTTTCAATGAAATTGTAACTCTTATGATTAATTGGTAAAATTAAACTGTGTGAAATCAGGCATAGTGTACAAAATTAATTGCACACAGTGTAATTTTGTGTACTATGGCCAAACAGAAAGGTCATTAAAGACCCGAATTGCGGAGCACAAAAAGGCAGTGGCAAGTTTTGACCCGAACTCCAAAGTTGCAAGCCATGTCCACCAATTCAACCATAACATGAACTTTACAAATGTCAAGGTGGTTGGCTTCGAGTTAAATTACCACGAGCGACTTTTCCTTGAAGCCTGGCACTCTACTTTGGACCCAAACGCTGGGCAAACATTTTCTATAGAAACTTATAAGGTTTCGTATTTTCATTTGGAACTGAATGCTTGTATTATTAACAGGTTCTGAGAGCGATAAGCACACTGAACAGATCTGGAAAATTCCAAGATAAAATATAAATTCAGTTTTTGCTAGGCGTTGTCCTCGGGGTCGGCGGTCACTTGCTTAAGTTCTCCTGGGCTTCTAAGAAACCACGACGGCATTTGCTAGACAAAAGGTTTAACGAGTAGAAAAATAGCTTTGCACATGCGTTACAAATCTTTGTACATTTTTGTCGTCCTCTGCAAAACAATGTGAAATGACCAAATTCTGCGCTGTCTGAAGAACGTGAACTACGACAACTAAAAATTCTATTTAAATTTATCGTTGTGCCCCAGATTCAGTTTTGTGATAGCTTTGACAGTGACAAATCAACAAAGTAAATGATTTAAGAGTATCCAGAGATTCGTGGGTAAAATATAAATTCATTTTTTAATCGACGTTGTCTTCGCCGTCACCGTAGTAGCTTAAACTCCCTAATATCCCTGGTACGTTTCAAGACAACTCGATAAAGCATTCCGTGTTTGTGGGGACAGGGGACAGGGAGGCAGAGGAGAACATGCAAGAACCTCAGAAAAAAGGAAGTGAGGACTACCGCACGGGATGCTAACCCACTTGCCAAGAAAACTCTCATTTTCTCTAATTTTTTGGATCGGATAACATTAATATAATAATCCGGAAAATCATCGATTGTTTCAACAAAACTTACCAAAAAATTTTTACTTGCTCCTGGTCTAGACAGGGGCGGATCTAGGGGAAGGGTGCAGGGATACCACCCCTCCCTTCAGATGAAGCCTTCTTCTTTTTAGCAAGACCAAATTCAAAACCCGTGACAATTCGCGACTCACGGACGCCGTTCTGTGTAGATTCGAAGCTCATCTCTGTACGGCTCAAAGTAAAAAACAAGTACTAAGCTTCGACAGTCCGATCGATCAAGGTCGTGATTTTGGGGGCTGGCCGAAAGGATCACGACTTTTTGAAACTGGAATGATGATCAACAATTCAACCTCAGTTTAACACTAATCTGCATTAGGGCTGGGCCGTTGACAGGGAGAAAGCCGTAACAATTGGAATGAAAATTACGACGGAGACAAGACCAACACTGATCACCACAAATTTGTAAATTTATTTATAAGCATCTGGGCTTGGAAAAGTCACGGTGCCATCCTTTCCTCTAAATCCTTCATAGGTTTCTTACATCAGTATTGTCGCCATCAAAATATGGAGTCTCTTCCGTTCCCTTTGGGCGCCGATGTTAATCTGCAATAGAAACAAGCGATGAAAAGAATTAGTAAGACTACTGCGAATGAGGCTCGTCCCAAGAGGCCGCGTTCCTTTTGGTCAGCACCAAGAATCACGACCTCTATCTAGTACGGTGCATTGAGATTCCGGTTCTGAATGGCTTCGTAAACACAATAGATTGAGACCAGAACCAATCAGATCTTTCAGACTTGACTCGGAGCATGCGTAGAGTTACGTGAGGTCCGTGAATCGCGAACTTCCGGTGTTGGACGGTGCCAGAGGTCGCCAGAGGTCGTGATTCTTGGTGCTGACCAAAAGGAGCACAGCCTGTGAGGACCGGATGAGACTGGAAAGTCAGCGTAAGAAGGGATAGAGGTCAAGTAAATCTAAAGAAGCACTAACAGTGGAGGAAAACAATTATGACAAGATATTTACACTACGACCAATAGCAAAGAAGGAATGGGCTATCACTGCTCTCCTGTTCCAGTATCCTGACATGGAGCGAGATCAGCGCTCAATCGTTCTTGCTTGTTCTTTTCATCTCAGAAAAGCGTCACTGCGTCAGCCACTTCGGCCTATAAACCAAAGCAATAATATCGTTCAGCAAGTACGAGACCGTCAGTGGTGGACAATATAACAAACTTGGAATAATTTTCTCCTCACCAAATACCATGTAGAGCTTCAAAGCTCAAAAACCCTGGGTGAATTACCGACAAAACTGAAGATCTTTAGTTCAGATTTCATTTTGTGAGAAGGTTTCAAATAAATTTGTGTCAGAATTTGGATGCAGTAGCTTACTTATTGGAAATAAAATGGCCCAGTGATCCGATCTTTTGGCCGACCCTCAAGTCTTTCCGCCCGAAAATAATAGTCCATCAAAAACGTTCTACCCTAAAAGACCCAAATCGCTAAATTTAAACCCCCAAAATGCCCTTGCACCTTCTCATCACTAACAAAGCTATTTTGAAAGGCCCCAAGACAGTTTGTCATACATAATCTTTTCTGTACTACACTCCGTGAGACCCCTGCCCTGTTACACCCCCAACCTGCCAAATGTCGCTTGCTTTAGAGCTTTAGTGCGTAGAGAAATCCACTGCTAAACCAATAGCAGATTTGCACACTATCGCCATTTGACAACAACTACCAGATTCCTTTGGTTTTTTCTTCATAATGTATATTTTGAAGTCCCAGTGGGGTACAAAGAACAATTACCATAATTAGCATAGGAAACAGAAAAAGTGAAGGGTTCTGGAAGTTGTAGTCAAATGACGCTATCATGCAAATCACCTAATCTTGCCGATGATTTATACCAGTTTGCTCATTCTTGGAAAGCAAGCATAATATGCTAGGATTGCATTTAGTATTCTGGGACTTCAGTATTTATGAATCTTCAGATACACACAGGTTAGAATTCCATTTCAAGAACGTTCACGCGGCTGTTTGTCGAAGCCAACTGAAGGTATGTTATGTGAAATAATGTAACACGAGCGTGGGACCTAGAAAAAATCTGAGTTCCGATACGATTTGAACCCCATGACCTTCCGAACACCGGGCGGACGCTCTATCCGCTGAGCTTCGAGAACTCATGGAGAGCCAGGTCATTTAACTGAGTTCTTACATGACATGCGTCTCCTGCAGGATTCAGCAGTGAATATGTGATAAATAGTGATAAATGAATGATGATGAAATTGCAGCTCGGTAAATATATGTGAAATAATGTAACACGAGCGTGCGACCCAGAAAAAATCTGAGTCCCGTATCGTATCGGTACTCAGATTTTTTACAGGTCCCACGCTCGTGATACATTATTTCACATATATTTGCCGAGCTGCAATTTCACCATCATTCATTTATCACTATTAATCTGTTGTTACTTGCTTTACTTCATGGAAAGAAATGATACTAATACCAGAGGAACAGAAAACAAGTCAGCAAGAATCAGTTCCAGGAAAGGATCATAATCTCTCGGTTCCAGGTGATTCGTTCACTTGCTCCCATTGACGCAAGTGAGCTACGTAGCTTGACGCATTACTAAAATGTAAAGTAAACAGAACACAAAAAAGCAAGCGTTTCACTTCCACTACCATCACGAATAAATTCGGTCTGGCCCGATTGCTCTCTGAACTGTGATCTCCGAGAAAATAACATTAACAATTGGTTTCTGATTTACACCCGTTTGTTTAGTTGCAGAAAATACAGTAACGTTTTTAGTTTTTAATCCGCTCCTGACTGTGATCTCTAAATTTGTCTCCGTGACTAAAAAACCGTCACTTCATCGTGTTAGCCTGCCAGATGTTGCCATCTTTTTGTAATTGTTTATTTTTATTTTTCCACAGACACGTTACAATACTTAAAGAACTTGATTTACTAGTTACAGTTTACAACTTGTCTACAACTTACCAAAAGGAAAAAGAAAGAAAAGATACAATTTACAAAACACTACTCGGAACGAGTTACTTAAAAACACGAAACAGTACTTACAATAAACTACTTACAAGGACTCCGTATTTACAATACACTGCTTTCAGTCTACGATTAGATTGAGCCTGAGCCGTTGTGTGAACTGTGGTATCGGATACAAAATATAACGCTAAAAGCATCCCGTCACAAATGATTGCATCTCCAAGTTCTTCATGGTCTTCATGCCAGTCTCCGTTAAAGAAGAAACAAATAGCGTGTCTTGAATCTGAACAGCACGGTTTCCAAAATCAATACCACAATTCCTGTCAATTCAACGTTTTATATGCCTATCTTGTTTTATGCCCTTCACAGGACTCTTACATAAGAATACAAAGAAAAAGGTTCTTACCAAGGAATGCAGCGTGGGCCAACACATACCTCGTGTCCACGTGACTTTGGTCACGTGGACATGAGGCAAACAAGACCCCTTTCGGCTGGAGACTCAATATAGCCATTATAGGGAGTGATCCCCATACCCGCCCCGGGTGAATTGAACACGCAAATCGCTGTAGAACGCTGAGCTTTTTGTGCAATTCAACCTTTTGTGCAGAGTAGAAAAACGCAAGTAACGAACAAACACCCGACTGGTACAACGCCACGCGCAAGCCCGATGCAAAGCAAAAGCAGTAGAAAAGACCGCTCACCGCTGCTGTGACCAGAAGCCCAGCAACCAATACACGAACTACCAACACTGGTGAAGCTGATCCGAAAGGGACTCCTCCGAGGGTAAAAACCGCTATAATGTATACTGGATACCCCTAACGACGCTTGAAATGCTAATAACAAACGCCAACGGAAGTCCAAAACCCTTTCTAAGGGCAACAAAACGCTAAAACGCTCACTCAGGCCAACAAACGACTCTTGCTGCTTGTGATGAACTGTCTGAAGTTATAGTTAACTCTATCATATATCTAAATTAACACTGACACTAGTTAGAGAGAAATAAAAACAACCCACAATATACACATAATTCCCCAGTGTCGGCAGTTTAAGAATATTACACCATTTGAATTGCCCCCGTAGGGTTTTGGCCCAGAGGCCAAAACCGAGGAGGCATTTAGTTTCCTCCGCGTATACGTATAAAGAATGTGTGAATTATTGGTGTAGTATGCGAATCAATCCCGATTTGAAGAAACTAGGCGCGCACGCTGGTCCCGGTTAATTTTTCAGTCAGCTCGCAAGGCAATGCTACATGGGTAATTCTTGCAACCACGAACACGAGGAGGACATGAGGAAGATACTATTTGCTGTTCGAAAAGAGAGGAAGATATTTGCCAAAATATATTTCAGGGCGAGTATCTGTCATCACAGTGATTTCTTCATATCCTGAATTCAAAGGTTATTCAGCAGTACCAGATTGAACTGTTTGGTACAGAAGTTGATTTGTCGGACACAAATCAGCAACGGGGTCGACAGACTCGACCCAAACACCATACATACAAAGTTCACGTTTATTTGGATCGCATATTTCTACTAAGTGATCTTACATGGCATAGAGCCCACGTGATGGCTGGGTTGACTGACAGGGATCCAAATGTAAATGTTAATGTTTTGCAGCGTTTTCGTTGAGGACAATTTTTCTTTTTCCAGAATGCACTTCGCGAGAGTATTATGTAAAGAATATCTGATTATCATGTGATAGAATTAGTTAAACAGAATGTGTTGATTTAGTTAACTTAGTTGATTTTTTGGATCATATTTATGACAAGATGCCTAAGTTACTTGAACAGTATGAGTGATTTTGTTTACAAAAACATAAAATTTCAGTTCATACAATGAATAATAGTTTCTTTATACGCAGTGGAATTTTACAAGAATTTTATACCCTCGAGGGATAAAATAGAAGCGGGGGCAGATTTAGTGAGAACTATTACTAGTATTTAGGTTATTAAACCTTTGATCGAAAGGTTTGGGTTTCATAACGATTTCAGTCTAGAGCGCCATTATCCTTTACATTACTTCGCTGGGCTGAACACAGTCACAGTCCACAATAAATGTAATAAAAACGCAATAAATTTTAACAAAATGGACGGTCAGAATAGGTAGTTGTTTGGTCCCATTGTTCATTTCCCTAAAAATAAATTTCCTTCAAAGACAGAATCAAGAATAAAAGCAGCACAGGAACAAGGTAAAAGGTTTACATTTTCAAAAAATGAACAGCACATCCTCGTGACAGGTTATTTGCTTATCATGATTTCCGGACGCTCGTTAGACCGAATTCACGTCGCGACACTGATTCGTACGCTAAATCAGGTACCATGCTTCAAGTCATGTTTTTTCAGCAATTCCCATTGGTCAATCGGACTCCGCAGCTCTCTGAAATTTTGATATTCAGCGAGATAGACACAGCTGGCTTCGAGCAGACAATTCTCAGTTCCAAACCTGGTGACTTGTGAGGAGGAATTAGCTTAAAAAATAGGCAAAAATAATCCAAACAAACAAGCAAAAACGCCGCTAGGAGAATAGTCGGACTCACCAGTCAGTGACGTTCCTCTTGGCTCCATAATCAAACTCCACCGACCAGCCAATAGGAAGTTATCTTCAGGACAGGAACACAAATCGACATAAAACAAGGAAACTCAAAGAAGAACTTCTGTTGAAATGCATGAATGTCAGCTGAACTAACGCAGCTGCTAAAGGTCTGAAGAGAGTTGGAGAGCAAGGTGAGCTATAGCTGTCAGTACAATGAGTTTAGAGGTGTAAGTTGGGTCGTTTAAGAGTTGGATCAAAGGTCAGCTTATTTTTGTAGGTTAGGAAAATAGCGAAACGTTTTTTCAGTACTCGAAAAATACATCTTTGGGCTATATATTCTACTCACTTTATTGATCAGAAGGTTGTGACGGGTCGTCAATGAGCTGCTGTGGATCTACAGGGGGATTACGGTTAAAAGAGCTTTAACGTACTTAGTACATATCAAACCAAAAATAATCGAACAATATTACGTAACAATAACAAATTGAAGTGTTTAAAGCAGTAGTGTAGCAGCTGTCGTAAGCTGTTATTGTTTTATCATTGTAGCAGCTGCTGTTTTGTGGCTAGGGGCATTGTTTCAGTTGTTTGTCCTATTGTATTCTCAAAGGGTTCAAGCCATTCATGCGAGACCTTACGAGAGCTGCTACCGTTTAAAGGTTCTACGAATCGTCTTTTTTTTCGTCCACAATGATACAAGTCTTCATTGGACAAATGATATCATCGTCTGAAGACTATGCGTGTAAGTGCGCTTGAAACCATATAAGCCAATTGAAACTATAAAACTTACTTATACAGTTCATTTTATTGGCGCCAAATATCATTTAACTCCAAGTTCCATACGTTCTCTTTTAGATGACCATTAACAATGATGGTTCTGGTCAATGTTACACGTCAGCAGATATTGTTCCAACTGATATGAAAGATATGAATCCATACTATACACAGATGATTGAGTATTGATTATAACAAAGAGATCTTTTACGTAAGGATCCGTAAGAAAGTCAAGAAGTTTACGAAAGCAAAATGAACAGCAATTTTCTCCAAAAGTAAATTCTGTGTAACACAGCGTTCCGTTAATGTGTTTGTCTGCTAAATTTCTTAAGAGGTAGAAGAATTATCAGGATAATGTCAACAACCCCAAAGTGCAGCGAAGATAAAGGTCGAACAAAGGCTTAACTTCATCAACAAGTCAACTCCTCGCAGTCTCTCCGTTGTTCTTACAAGACGCTGTTTTCAACCCAGCAATCAGTTTAAGTCCTACAGTGGAAAACTTTCAAGAAAAAATTTTGAAATAGCGCAATAGAATGTCAAACAAGAAATGGGACCCACAAAAAAATTCCCAGAGCGTAAACTGACGAAACCAGCATAAAATCTGTCATCCAGGATATCGGTCGACGATCAAGTGTATTACAGTCTCTTCGTTGTTGATTACATAAGAACAGTACGATACTAAAGCGATAACATAAATTACCCTGATTTACTTGATTCGCGCATGGGCAGGTGCTAACCCTAACCCTTAACCTTCTGCTTGAAATAGACCTTTTAACAAGCAGAAATTTAAATAGAAAACAATTAAAAATCAGTAAAGCAGAAAAGGCAGCATAGTGTGCTAATACATGTAAGCTGCCTTAAATAGTTTTTTTTTATCAGCCACATCCAGGCTGCAGTTGAGAGCTGCGAAAAACGATTAAGTTGAGCTGTTCTTTAAGGACAAGGTACATGTAGAGCAAGTAAGTCAAAGCTTTTCATGAGCTCTCAGGGATTATTGAAAACTGATAACTAAAAGTACCTGACATCCACTAAGGGTTGATTATGAAGGTGTACATACATCATTGCCGTCTCCATCATCACTAGATAATTCTTCCCATTGGGATTCTGACTCCGAGTTTTCCTATGGAAAAAATGTTGTATCAAAAGAGTGTGACAATTAACCTTATTAAACATTTCAGCATGATCTTAAGTACAAATTAAATGTTTCTTGGGGCTCTTTTTCAATTGTTTTTTTTTTCACAACTCCCACTCACCCAGCTATGAGCTTGTGTTAATTGATACGTTTTTGCAGGTTCTGCAACTAGACCTGACGTACACGTGAAATAGACTGCATCCACAGACCAGTACTTAATTCTGACAAAGTGCATTTAAATAAAACGGTAACCTCGAAGGTTCGTTCTATCCAAAGGACATTTTATGTAAGCAAGCAAACAAGTGGGAGTTGTTAAATCACAACATGATGGGGATACTTGGCCAAATGGTCATCACTTATTTAAACAATAATTATTACACTCATAAAATAAAAAAAAAGACATGAAAACAAGAGGAAGTGGCTCTTAAAATATCATCCAGAGTGCTACTGCACGAATCGCAGCAAAAAGGCTTCTAGTCTTCGATCTTCAGTTTGAGGAAACTGGACGCTTTGTGAATTAAAATAAATAAATAAATACAAATAAATAGTTTACGAACACTTCTGGCAGTTAAAAACTGAATTAACAGTGTAGTTCACAAATAATGTTTACTAGCTAGGGTCTAACTACATCAATGCGGACAAGAGTGCATCAATGCGGACAAGATTGTGCCACAGGGACCTTTAATCTAGTTGTATCTGCTACATCCTACAAGACTAGTTATCACAACAGCAACAATTTAAGAAATGCTCTTCTTTTATATGGAGTTAAAGAATTTAAAACTATAAACTAAAGGAAAACTAAGCTGCCATGACCCTATGTTTTCAGGGAACGAGAGAAAGTGCGACAGTGTCGGTGGCGACAGGTAATACACATATATGTAAAATTAGTTTAATAAACCTTCGAAAGGAGTGTAAACTAGTGACATTTTAACGAATTGCTCTGAACTTGGATACTATTAAATGAAGATCATAGACATATAAAGCTAGGCACCCACTAGGGGACTAGTCACAGGGACTTATCCCCTAGTGTGTACACACTAGAAACTTGACCGATTTGTGGGATTATTGGTCCGTGCGACTAGTCCCAGAAATCAAACCAGCTTAATTCGTAGGACTACTCGCAGGGACCAAAAATGAGGTCCCTGCGACTAGAATTTCGATGCAAAATGCAAATACACACTAGGGGCTCGTCTCCGAAGCAAGTCCCTGGGACAAGTTCCTGCGACTAGTCCCCTAGTGTGTGCCGACCTTAAACCCATGGGCCGTGAAATGTTGCATTTGGGAGATACGTGTAAAAGAGATGCAAAATATTCCCTTTGTTTGCACTGATATGTATGCTGCAATAAAGCAAACCCTGCTGTAGACAACAATAATCTGGTTTCAAAGGAACTCTTTGTCTACCACAACAACTCTAGCTTAGTAGTATCATAAAAAGATGCCCCCTGTGTGCAATCTAGTACTTGACGCAAAGCTTGTGGGCCGAATTTCTGTAATTGTGCGGATGGCTGATGTGTTTACTGCTTCTAATTAATGCAGTAAAGTTGATTTAAAAGTTGCCACACACTTGTCTTTGAAGTCTCCAATCCTGTACTCAAGATGTTCAAAAGGTATACTACTGAGCTGTTCTAATCTGCAGCATCAATTTTGGTGAATCTACACTTTTGGCACCCTCCAATGTCTATGATGTAATGTCTATGATGAATATTTTCTGTCAAAGCTGGGCATAAATTACAAGGTAGAAAACTATCAAGTATTGACAATGTGAAGAACAAACTTGAATAAATCAAGCAAAAACTAGAGAGAATCTATTGTGCTTCATGTGTGAATACAACCAGTGATGTCACAAGGTCCTAAACTCGGTCCCGGCGACAGGACACAGTTTTATTCCAAAAAGTTGATTTCGGCAGCAATAAAACTTTTCATTAGGATATGACATAACTTTCACCATGATTTTAAAGGGGCTCAGTCACATTTGAAAAGCTTAGCAAAACTTTTCAAATTTGTTGTTTGCAATCCGCGTCAATCTTCTCCATCCTTAACCATCCTTGTTCCTTTATGGTTTATTATCGTCTCTTTGATGTTTTTCTATCTACAAAGTGTTATTTTTAGGTTTCCTTCAATTTAACGGTTATTTTTTTCGATGTTCAAAATAACTCAAGATGCCGTGACTGAGCCCCTTTAAGAATGTTTGAAACTATAGTTTAGGTGCATAAAAGAGGATACGAAAATTTCGTTAGAGTGGGACTTAAAATATCAGAACAGAAGGAACTCTCAGCCATACAGATCACAAAGATTTATTTTACCAAAATGTCATGCATTGTACATGTGGATAGTCAATCGCGGATGATGGTGAACTACATGTGGAGGCAACCAAATTCAGGATTTGGCTGAACATTTTTGAAGGCTTATTTATATGGAATCCACTTTGGTCAGTTCTCCTCTAAGGATAAAATAATCTTTCTGGTCAAAACAGTTCACATTTTTACTCAAAAAAAGACATTTCACTGAACCTTACCTCTTCCTCAGATTCTGACTCCCCAAATGAATCCTATAAAAAAATAAAAGCAAAAAAAGACAGTTAAAGCTGATAGCTATCACAATTGTGACATACATGTAAACAAGAAGTTTAAAAAAAACTTAAAACCGTGCTCTTTTAACTCTTTTGAGCTCACAAAAACATTATGTAATGTTTAGCAACAACGTTTTGCGAGAAAACATTACCCGGAAACAATTTAAAAGATTGGAAACAATAGAGATTGCGTGATTCAAATTTGGCTCAGTGCCTGGGTTGTAAGAGATTTTCACATTCTTTGCATAGCGTGGTTGCGTGATTTGTAATCGGAGACTTTGTTTCCTACCTCGAAGGAGAAGAGGTCTCACAATTGACCTTTCAAACGAATATATATATTTGCATATGTTCAAAGCCAAGGTTTTATTTTTTTCCCAGAAAACTCCACCATTGCTTCTAGCGAAGTAAACACGATCTTATTTATCACCGTAAGGGCATTCCAGTAAACACGATCTTATTTATCACCAACAGCGGAGTCCATGGCTGACGACAGACGTAATACCTTCTTTAGCGCATCAAATATTCCCTTCGAAAGTGAACATGCAAGCAAAACGAAAATACAGCTTAACTCTGGATAATTTCAGCCTTAGTAGCCAGCAACTGGTCCTAAGTTACGGTCTTTATCCTTGCAAATGCCTTGACGTGCATCTCTGAGGGATTTTCGCCCAATTTTGACCAAATAAACCCTCCCAACTAACCGCAAGTTTATTTAATTCGCTAACTAGGCAAAACTCTCCTGAGGGGAGGTATGAAGAAAAGAGCTGAGAAATGGCCTGTAATTGGCTGATCATGACATCATCCGCGGAGGTTTGGGATTTGTAACCGACAAAACGAAAAAAAAAAAAAACAAAGGCAGAGCAAGAAACCGCCCAGCCTACGGCTGCGCGGTTTAACCCTTTAATGCCCAATAGTGACTTGTAGATTTTACTCTGTCTAACGCCAGACGATTTTACTCGTCAAAGGGAGACCCCTTGGGCACTAAAGGGTTAACAAGCATGGTTGACACACACATCCTTTTTCAAAATTACCAATAAAAATTTTCCGACCAAATAGATACTAAGTGTCATATGTAATAGCAAATTCTAGCCTCAACATACAGCCATCCTTTTCACCAGTTGATTTAAGAATGATAAATTCTCATAATAACAGTGGCCCCCTACATGTATGCTTCATCCAGCTTTCAAGGGTATTAAATAACCATATAATTTATATCATTACACTTTCTTCTTCAAAATGCCAAATTTCCCAGACTTCAAAAAATTTCCTCTGACTTTTCCCTGACCTTGAAGAATACATGTACATTTTGTATTGTTTTTCTCTGACTATTTCCTGATCTGTGGCAACCCCTCCAAGGATGTTTGACAAAACTAGCAAACTAAACATACATACAAGCTAAAGAAGTAAAAACAAGGTTTCCTTATGAAAATGCTCTCATTTTGATGTACAAGCTCTTTTCATGCTTACAATGTTTGAATGCCGGTCACTTTGCAAACATGTCAGTTTGCCAACGTATGAAGTTGATTCATCAAAGTTGAATGTCAGTTTGCCAACGCTTACATATCAGTTCCTAAAGGTCTAGAATAAGTTTTTATGGTTGAAAATAATTGTGATGCTAATTAGTGTTACTGTTGTGTGGCGTGCAACGTTTTTGGTGACTTTTGTTAACTCCTACTTTGTTAAAAGCAAATTTAAGAGAAAAACACTTAGTTTGTGCAACCACACATGCAATCAATGCAATACATTTACTTTGTTGCTATGCTATACTCTACAAATAAAAGCCATGGATAGTTTATAAAGTTTTCATATACATTCGGCCAACGCTCTTTGTTAAACTTTGTTGCTATGCCCAGGAAACAAGTGAATGCCTTCTGAAGTGCATAATCAAACAAATATATTTCCACTCAATGGCTTTTAACTATGCAAATGTAAAAGATTGGTTTTACAGGCGTTTCATACTCAACAAATAAAAGCAGAAGCTGTGGATGATTTATAAAATTGTAAAATACAATTGACCATCGATAAACCAGGGTATTATAAAATGTCCAGAGAGAGATTGGGGAGAGTGAAACGAACATTTTCAAGCTGAAACGAACAATTTATCTTTCACTACGATGACATTGTCTTCCTCTGGTAAATTGTAAATACATTTCAGATCTATTTCAAAAAGTATTTTGGACGTTGGCAAACTGACATATTAGCGTTGACGAACTGACATTCGATGTTGGCGGATTGACTTCATACATTGGCGAACTGACACGTTGGCGAAACAAAAGGTTATCAAATCTTTGAACCAAATGTTTGCATGCTTTGCACTTACCGCACTTACGCATTGCTTTTTTTCACACACGCTACAAGCAAAGCGGTCCTTTACAGCAGCTCTCTCTAAATAACTTGACCAACGTCAAAGGTATTTTAAAAACCATCAAAAAGTTATGTCAATTCTTGCTAGCAAAAACCTCCCTGAATTGTTGTGACGCTGATCGATTAAAGTGCAGTGAGAAAATATGAAAAACTATCAAAATTCATAGAGAGCAGTAATTCCGAGCAACCTAAAGGAAAAAAAACTTTACTTACGTCTGGATGATTGAACGAAGCATTACTACTGGAAGCAACGGCCTCTAGTGAGTTGGAAGCAGTTAAAACGACAGAAGAAACTTGCTCATCAACAGACGTTTGCTCGCCATCTTCCGCCATGGCTTTCGAGAAGAGAAGAGCTTGCCTTGGTAACCACGTCTTTAGTCTTGAAAGAAAATGTGACGTCACCGTAGGAAACTGTAGGAAATATTGTAGGAATCGTAGGAATCCATCGCCATATATGGCGCCCGGAAAAATTTAATAATTTTGTTACGCTTTTCGCGGTACGTCCGATAACATAAATTACCCTGATTTACTTGATTCGCGCATGGGGGCCCCAATGGAAGAAAGAGCGGCTCGTCTATCCAGATTCCACAGGAGAGGACCATTGAACGAGAAACCGCGTTTCACTCACTCCGTTGACGGCAATGGTAATATTTTGGTAAAACCTGCCCAAACAATCTTAAAAAGGCAGGTGCTATATACAAAGACAAGGAAGGCTTCTTTTAATTACCACTGTTCATCATATTTAGTTGTTACATGGTTCTGAAATGTATCTTTTGGCACAATACGGCGATGTCCTCAGTTGTCTCGCACCAAGCCACGTGTTGACCTCGACCCTTAAACACGGATTCGAGTAATCTGAGCTTAATCATTAGTCTTCATTAGGTACTGCAAAGCAGGGAAGTTTACTGAGGATAGCTCAGATCACAGTTCAGCGTCACGGCCCGACAATCATCAACGAAAAACGTTAAGACAGTCGTCGATCAGTGAGTGGCGGAAACAGAGGGTGTGGGCCTACTCCTTGGGACCTCTATAGGCTGCGATAGAAGCAAAATAAAGACAGCGAAAATAGTAAACATACATTAAAATAAAATGTTTTGCTCAAAGTAGACTAAAGGTCTAATTAGTCGCATCCTATTTACTTATTTATCATCAGCACTTCAATTGTTGTGATAACCTTTCTTAATCACTTGCTTTTGAACAATCGCGAATTCAAACTAGGGTTAACATTTGTCAATTTGGCTACAGCCTGTGTGAAAATACAATACATGTATCACGATAGGAATCAACAGATAACAAATCGCAACGACGCCCCAGACGTGCAAAACCAGAAAAATGGTTCATAGACCAAATGAGATACACACAAGGGAAGAAAGAACTACATAATTATCAGTGCTACGAGTTCCCCTGTCTTGAATTCAACGATTCAACAATTCATTTCATGGTTTTCACAACACAGTGAATCCCTCAAGTTCAACATAACAATTTACACGTCTCTACCATTTTCGATCTATAAGTTTAATTACTACAGTTGGAAAAACAAATACCAGAGGCTTTGTATTAATTAAAACGTTGTCACATGTCTGCTAACTATTTCATAAAGACCATAAAATACATTAATTTTTGCAAATGCCCTTCTAAACAAGAGATTTCAGTTACTAGCCGATGAATATAAAAATTGGGCAAGATTCAAGATTACAACTGTAAAATTACAGATAAAAATTTTACACTTGCAGAAAGACAACAGTGATGCTCAAGACAACACATGGCAAATGAAAATAAAGCGAACAAAAACACAGATTTCAACAAAGGCACGCGTAAACATCTTAATAACAATACAACGCTGTAATGACAGAAGATGTTCATTATGAAAAAAGACAAGTCCGTTAAGTGGAGCTGCATTTAAAAAGTCCTCATCAAGCTGCTAAATCAATATCCACCATATCCACCAGGATTTCCACGGCCTCCACGAAATGAAGGGCCACCACGCATCACAGATCGACCCCTCGGAGCACCGCGATTCATGGCTCCTCCTTGTCCAGGACCTCCACGGACCACTGGGCGTATTGGAGCACCTTGGGGTGAAGGAGCACCACGACCACCTGGAGCACCACGCATGTAAGGAGAACCACGAGGCATAAGGGAGCCACGAGGGCCTGGAGCACCACGAGGGGTTGGAGCACCACGACTTGGTGGAGTACCACGAGTGGCACCAGTTGGACCCCCTCTGCTTGGAACACCACGCACTGTTGGTGCACCTCGCTGAGCAAGGGCACCCCTATTTGGGGAAGCAGTTTGCAGTGAAGTGCCTCCAGGACTCGCTAATGGCGGTCTTGTTGCACCAGCTCCAGATGTTGCTCCACCTCGAACAGAGATTGCTCCACCACGAACTGGGACTGCCCCACTTCGAGCTGGAGCACCTCGACCTTGCATGCCTGCTGGAGAAGGAGCCCTCACAGTACCTCTGCCTACCGGTGATGGGCCTCTGGGGGCACCCATGCGTACACCTGGAGTGCCTGTTGGGGCCCTCACAGCCCCAGATGGTGCAAGTGCCCTAGTTGCAATTCCACTTGTAGGAGACGCTCCTAGTAAACCAGCTCTTCCCTTGGGAACACCAGGCGATGGGGTTCGAACCTGGCCTGCAATGGTACTGGAGGCCGGCCTTGGACCACCTACAGAAGTAGGTGTTCCTCGGCCAACATTTGGTGCAGAGTTAACAGCTGGTCTTGATGCTCCTACTGTGCCAATAGCTTGTCCAGCAGGGCTGAATTTGGAAACAACAGGTATTGGAGAGCGCGCGACGGCCGTAGCTGCAGATTGTGGAGGCTGACCAAACTTCCCAGACTGTGCCTGAGTTCCAGTTGAGTAGTTCTGAGATGGACGAGCTGCCTGGGAACCATAAACAGAACTTGATGGGGCTCCCACAGCTGCTTGATTAGAGCCCACAGTGTAGGTACTTTGAACTGCAGGATTTATAGGCTTTGCAAATTGATACGATGCTGCTTGTTTTACTGCCATAGAAGCAGCTGTTTGACCATACGGTGATGCTGCTGGATAAGCTTTTCCAACTTGATTTGCTCCTGTGGAAGAGGCTGGTCTTGATGCTGTTGCACCTGCTGGACCTCTTGTTGTGGTTGCTGCAACTCCAGATGCTGACATAAATCCACCAGTGGCCGAAGAGGCAGCTGATTTTGGTTGCGCTGGATACAATGGAAATATCGGTTTTGCAGTGGTACTCAGTGCGGTTGGTTTGGCTGGAGTTGGTACCGCTGGTGCAGTGGCACCACCGACACTTTTTCCTGACAAAACTGACTGCTGAGTAGTACTAACACTACTGGCAGGCTTGGCACCTCCACCAGGATTCAAAATGCTTAATATTTTTGCTTGAAGGTCCGCTTGCTGTTTGGCGATGGACTGTGGGTCAACAGCTGGCTGGCTGGGTTGGGTAGTCGTTATGCCTGACAAAAAAGTGGGTGCAAATGGAACCATGATGAACAGTTAAAAACTAGCAAGTGATAAACAACATTACTGAATAATTTTTCCTCCTCACTCAGTTAAATTGTACTGTATTTATATTAGGTCTGTTGTTCTTCATAGTCTTAACGGCACGAGATACTTTTGGATGCAAGCTGCTTTGCTAAGTATTGTTTTCTTTCCGTTTTTCTTTTTTAAGAGTGTAGTTTAGAGTGTATTAACCACGTCTGCAATGAAACAAACTAGTGCAGAAACCAAATTGAAACGGCAACGGTATCTTACTTTAAATTACAACTGTACTTATTTAATAAATAGTAACAGAATAGCTTCCCTGAAGGGCACACTAAACAAAATTAAAACCAAGAGGAATCAAGAATATCACTGTCACTTCGATGACAAATTTACAGTCGCGACTTATTTGATACAATTGAATGCCCATTTGGCTCAGGAGATAATACATTTGTTCTGGATAATCAATACTGAATGGCATTCCATTCCATTACCAGGACTTGAAAAAAAAACTTCTAGCTTTCCCTTTGGCCAAGTAGCAATCTGGGCAAGCGTTAGTTCGCCCTTTTACTGAATTAGTTGGCAGACAGCTTGCCTGATACCTTGCACAGAGAATTGAGGATGAAACGTTACTTGACCAGCACAACCGGACGGTACTTTTTTAGAGACCTGCATAACCCCAGCCCATCTCTTCACGAACCCTTTTCCTTCATGGCTTTGATTAGATTTACTTTTTGTTTAGGTAGGGAGCTTCAAATAAGACCTTACACCTGCCAGTACTTTGTTGTGAATGCCTGACATTTTCAAAAACTGACCTTCTAGAGGAAGTTGTTGGCTAGGATTCTGTTACTGGTATCTAACGGATGCTGCCCTGATGCAGCCACCCTGTTTTTTCTTAAAAAAATAAACCCACTATTTTAGTTGTACAGCGCTGTTTCTTACAAATACCAGTAAAATCTCGCAAATTTCGTGAACTATAGAACCGATGATAGTATAGAAGCTACCTCACAGCCAGTTAATTTGTAATTATTGGATGAAGACAACTCGGGCACTTGCCAACTTTTTGTTTTGGGCGAGATGAAAGACCATTTGTGCAATTAAGGTTTGTCACTTGACAAGAAATGAACTTGCAGCTTTTCCTGAAAATATACTAAGGTTAGCTTGGTGATTGAGACTGTAAATGAATTATGTCCCATATCTACGGGCAACCTTGAAAATTCTTTATATCTGTATTATGATGCAGTGTGACATGATCTTTCCAAAGGAAGCCAGATCATCGATTTGCAGTGTCTGATTTAGAGCGCGCCATTGCGGGATTGGCGCAGTTCGACTGATGTGCCCCAAATATTTGTCTTGTGGGCCATTTTGGCGCAGCAAACATCTGCAGCTACTGACTTGCAATTTCCCTTCGTTTCCTAAGTTTTTGGAAAACACTTTGTGACTTTAAGTTTCATCGAATTGGCAATACAAAACAATGTGCGTTTTACGAAAAATGGCTGCCAGAGACTGAGTTGAGATTCCTGGGAACAAGTAGAATTATCCATATAGGGGGTCAATTTTGTTAAAATGCACGTGCTCATTGCGAACCCCTTTCTTTTCACGCTTGATCGATGAAACGCAACGTGTTATTTCGGTTGTTTTTTTCGTCGTTCTGCTTCATTATTGTAATGTCAAAGCAGAAACGAATATTACCATTCTTTGGTCAAGAAAACAAAAAAGAACCCAGACCGCAAACGGAAACCTGCAGATCCGACAACGTTGACGAAGATAGTGATGAACGTGAACCTTTTGTCGAACCGAAAGCCAAAGCAGCAATGAGAAACTTTCAGTCTATCTGGTTGGAAAAATACAAGTGGTTGCGATACGACAACACAAATGGTATGTTGTGTTCGATTTGCATCGAGTCTAGCAAAGCAAATCCCTTCACTTCTGGCTGCACTAATTTCAGAACTTCGACACTGACTCGCCACGTAGAAAGTTAGGATCATCAAAACGCTCTCGAGGAAGTGCGTGTCCCCGAAAAAGCTGAAATGTCCCCTATAAAATTGTTGACTGGGACAGAATGTCCCCCAAAATGAAATCCTAGATCAGACACTGTATTTGTACTTTTAAAACGGACACTGCTAAGGCCAACGCAACCTTAAAAAAACGTGAATCGCATTTTCACTCGAATGAGCGGTAATTTGACATATTTCCTCCGACATTTCATTTCTTTACGGACAATTGCAAAGAAAACCAGGTTTTTACCATCCCTTAATGGCAACGAAGCGCTTCAAATCGTCCTATGTGAATAGTCTTCTTTTGGATATGATATTGATTCTTTGAAATAGATGTGCAATTGTTCCAAAGCTCTAAACTTTTTTGAGATAAGTATTTTTATATTTTGAATTTATCAAAGACATCAAATAAAAAGAAAACTATTAATGACGATATTTTCAAGAACATTGACATGTTTCTCAACTCCCCTTATAAAAGTCCTCAATGCAGGTCCCTTTAAGGTTCCGGGAGAAGGGTTACAGAAATACATGACTGTACGACAGAAAGTAAGATGTGGTGGATGACTATGTTGTGAGACACACCTACTTGTAAGGACCCCATTTTCTATTTCAAGTAATTTAGCTAAATTAAGTTGGCTGTAGGAAGTTGTTGAGACAGTGAAGTCATAATCTTCTTGACAGCAGGAGCAGGAAAAAAATCATGCCTTGCGTTTTTACCTCCTTTGCCGTTGGCAGTTGTAGAGCTTCCCAGAATTTCTTCTTGGCGTTTAGACAAGCTGTCTATCAGTTTTGTTAGCTGTTCGGCAGAAAGATCTGCCCCGGTCGCTGCTTTACTCAAAAGGCTCGATATCTCAGAGGTCTTCTCATCTTTAGGGGTTGGTGCAGGTGTGTCCTTGTTACTGTCCTGTGTGCCGCTTACTTTAGCTCGTTCACGTAGATCTTGCATGTACTGATCAAAATTTTGTCCAACGAGTCTCATAGCATCATCGAGAGGCATGTTTCTATGCTCTGTGTGGAGATAAAATGGGGTGGAAGTTGAAACAAGAGAAATAAGAGAAACAAAATGAGAAATAAAAAGTAACTTCCACATGTGGAATTTCCCAGCAGATTTGTTACCCTTGGACTGATTAAAAGCAACTAACATTTGATTATGAAATGGCAACATTCGACTTTGTCTTGCACTACGTAACGTAGAAATTCATGTAAAGCCGGCTTGATGCCTCCATTATTTTTAAATGGAAACTTTACTTTACTTAAACATTTTTGTTTCTCAGGACACCGATGATGAAAACACATTACACGTAAACTGAGCACTGGTCACGACATACTTGAAAATATTATTATAATTGCACACGAACACATTGTTACATCAGAAATTGTACATATACATTATCCATAACGCTCAGCAACAAGTGCAGTGTATCAGAACAGGCGTAAATTTAAAATTATAAATGTAAAACTTGGTTGTCTCATTGGTTTGCAGCAAGGAACAGTGATTCACAAGTACTTAATTTCAGTATTCTGCCAACCATAAAACTTGTTACTCCTACAAACAATTAAACACAACAAAGGTTTCCCACTAATGAATTCTATAATAATCGTACTTGCTTAACTTCATCCATGTGCAATATGAAGGTTTGATTGAACTGTGTGCATGTACCAAAAAACACCAAACAAAACCCCTCCCTCCAAGTCACTGTATCATTCCACAGCAACATACTAATATCTCAGTCGAATGTTACATATATTATCTACCAATAAATAAAAAAGATAATGACGTGATAACAATTTCAAAAATGGTAAAAGTCAAAAGATTATGTGTAGTCATACTCCCACTTTAGAACAGGCTACATAGGTCAAGTTGTCCAAGCTCGATTACCAGCCACTGTTCAGAAACGGAGTAGACTGGCCACGAGCAAGCGGCAGAAATCATAATTGCATATAGTCTTGGGCAAAAGAATGAGTGTATGTTCATTCAGTACTTGCTCACCATGTGCATCATGTAACAAACAAAAATAGGTATCTACTACTGCAACACAAAATGATATTTAATACTACAACACCATGATATTTTAACACAATTTATAGCTTAATTTAATGTTAAGTAAACAAGCAATTTCATTTGGTTGTATTTCATTGGCTTTTAGGAATATAAACACATTACGTAATATTGGGTAACGTATTTTATACATTGTATGTGGTAATAAAGTGTGTGTTGTTGCATGGAGAAACTCAAGTGAAAAACCAGAACTGAGTGTGTGAGTGGTTTCCCTAAAATTTGATAACTGCTAGAACGGTTATTTGGAGCATGTTTACAATAACACTATTAATTATTGACCTGCTTTCATCCAAAGTGTATATTTAAGAACATAAATAAATAGTTTACAATGGGAAGAAATTATTAATGAGATCTGTTAGGCATGTATATAGTACAGTCACAATGCAGAAGGAATGTCAGGCTGTCTTCCAGACCAAGATCACTGCATTGCTGTTGTAAACAACTGAGTAACAATATTTTATTTCACTTCATATTGTGTAAGTGAATATACAGTACGTGGTTTGGTTCGCGAACCTCTTTAGAAAGAAACTCAGCAGTTTTTGACCAATCACTGTATCCTTCCCTGGGTGTATTGAGAGATTGGTACAAAGCTGCACTTCTCTAACAGAGCTGTGAAGGCAGACCATGGTTACTGTATACTATGTTGTTGGTACGAGATTCAAGAAAAAATTTTACAATAAAGAAAAAACTGGTGCATAAGGAAAAGACAATCATCTAAAGTGCACATGATGCAAATTACATTCTTGCATGATCTAAAGAAGATACAAAACTTTCATGCAACCTGTCTCTACAAATCTTGCATTTCTGTTGTCTAAGACAGATTTCTTATGGTGACCTTTTCAAAATGAGAGGTAAAACAAATGCCTGCTCCAAAATGGGAAAGAATGCTACTTTTCTCTACTGTGGTGAAAAGTATTGCGAACCATAATTTGAGTGCCACTTTAATGTTACACAAATACCACCTTGCTGTATACGTATCAGATAAATAGTAGATTAGATTTAAGTTTATTTTGTTATTTCAAGGAAAAGTTGTTAGCGTATTTTTTTAGTTAGTACATCCATCGTCGTTATAGAAATGTTGCATTGAACAATGCCAGAAGTATAGCTGTAAGTACTGTAACCAGGGGAAAATAAGAATGCCTTTTATTTTCTGGTAACAGCTTTACAATTTCCTATGGTGATGGAGCTCTGCTGACTGCTATTGAATATTTGTCACTTCTTACCATGATTAACAGCCACATCCATATTTCAAAGTTTGCTGTCAGCCAGTTCTATTACTGCACAGCTTTCATCTGTTCTTGATCTACATTGTATGAACTCTCTGAGCCAAAACGATTGGAAACAACTTTGCTACCAAAAATGCTTATTTATGTGTACACGTCATGCACGGCCTTGCTTCAGTGGATGAAGTAAACAAAAACATTGTTCTATGCAAGGGACTGTTTGTCTAAATGCCTACAAAATGCATTTTGGCAACGAGGTAAACAATAGCAGAAATGCATTGGGGTAAAAAGCGAAAACTTCAAACTCATTGCACGAATTAGAATTGCTACCTTTGCTCAGTCCACACATGCTTTGTATAGTCCCTTGCTGGCTAGTGGTCACTTGCTTGTTCTGTATTGGACTTGTACACATTTGCAGATGTTTTTTTCCCGAGCTCATCTCATTTCACAAAATATGTCCTGATCTTAGGACCAACCAAGATAAGAGGAAAAAGGTCCACCTAGTGGAAGACTGCAGAAGCAGCTCTGAACCTTGGCTGGGTGCATGCTGTACAGCCTGCCAGGACCCAGCAAAAAATAACAAACCTACCTTATTGATTCTCTGTATGCTGCAAGGTGAGCAATGATGGCAAGAACAAACAAATCAAATTTAAAACTGCCTTCAGTGAGAATTTTAAAGCATAGTGCCACCTAAAATTTGGTGAGCATCTCTCATGAATGTTGATCTTTCAGAACGTTTTTAGACATTTAGTTCCAGTTTTACATGTAGGTTAATACCAGCAAACAAATGTAAAGAAATGTCATTTTCATGCAATCTCCAGTATTCACAGAATGATCAGCCATTAATTTGACACAAGTGGCAGTTGCAACTGTCATTGTTGGAAAATATTGTTTATAATTCCAGCAGAATTATCTGCTGAGAGTTATCTGCTGTTTAAAAAGGACGCCCCTCCTCCACATTTACAAATGGGTGCAACATCTCTGGATGTGTTTACCAACTACAGAGTTAAAGGTTTGATTTGCATTATTTGATCTTTTAATGATTGTTTATAATTGCTAGGAGAATTATCTATTGCTGTTTAAAAAGGATGCCCCTCCATATTTAAAAACAGGTGCAATAGCTCTGGTTGAATTTTATCACCTACAAAATTAAAGGTTTGATTTACATTATTTAATCTGCACAGCACATATTCAAAGAGAACAAATGCAGCTTTGCCTTGTCACAAGCAGCCTTGAGAACTGAATATGTGAAAAGGTGTAACAACCACACATTCAATTAAGATAACTATGTCACATTAAACAGTTTAGTAAAGACAGGCAAAGTTAATGAAGTTGAAGATTATGGTCACTTTGTCAGATTGCAATGGTATGTTGAAAATAAAATATATATCAGTAATAAGTGTATTTACATTTTGTAGTTTACTTTTAAGTTCACCAATGTTAAATTGATACTAATAATATAAAACTACATTCACCAAAACATAATTCACTTCCCAAGCGGTCTGACAATTTCTTTGTGCTTCAACCAACCCTCTCTCGCATGCTACATTTGCAGTGGTTCCATAGAGTACAGGAAATCCTGAATCCAAACAAGTCAGACAAATTTTTCTACCTTGTGCTCTTCAT
Organism: Platygyra sinensis; assembly: GCA_019787425.1. Taxonomy (NCBI): domain Eukaryota; kingdom Metazoa; phylum Cnidaria; class Anthozoa; order Scleractinia; family Merulinidae; genus Platygyra; species Platygyra sinensis. Next base: position 60,834 of record JAHPZR010056052.1, on the reverse strand, counting down.
GGAGGTAGGGCTAGTGCATGCACATTGTCACTTCATTCGTGGAATAATAACGAGGGAAGGAATGATCTAATACAACACACACACACGCAAAACATATTACAAGTGCATGTTTCCTTTACATTGGTTAAGACTAACAACTAAAACATGTTTGCAATAGAATCATCAGTAGTCATCAAACACACATATGCACATTCCTCTACAAGACAAGCAATACTGACATTGATACATGCAGATCAGATGATATTGTATAACAATACTAGTACTCTAGAATACCTTACTTCAGATACTAGTACTTAGACCATTAGTATGAAATCCCAGGAGTGAAGATCAATAAACCAATATTGCACAGGTCTACAACTCCCAATATTATGCAACTTACAAGTATTTATGTTAATGCCAGACTAGAAAACAAGGTTGGCCTGATAGTTACACTGTAAGGTTCAAGGCATAGTAATGACAGCACATTATAGTTTAATTGTCTTCTACTGTTAAGTTAGGTTCTTCCTTTAATTATTTCTCAGCAATTTGTGTAATGTTTATAACTCCTCTCTTAAGTCAATTTCTGTTTTCATGTGCATGTGTGTGTGTGTGCATGCAATGCAGTGGGTAATTGCATAAACTGTTTGCATGTTTCAGTGCAACTGTTTCTTTAAACACAGATATTTTCAAAAAGAGAAGAGTTTCATTTCCTTTAATACTATAGCACATAATGGCCCTACCCTCCATAGGAGAGAGATGACAAATGATGATGACTATAGCAAATAGAAATATCAACGGAATATGCTGGTTTTGTTCCTCAGTGAATAACTGTCAGTAGTCATAACAAATCACTGGTATACAGGAGCATTTGAAAGCATTCTAGATATCATAAGGCAAACAAACCTATGCTGTACTGAAGAATGTTTCACATTCAAAACTATCAAAATAACATTAATGGTGGGGCTAGTCAAATAGTTAAAGAAACAAGTTTACAAGCAAGATGAAAATGTGGCATGGTGACGAGTATTTCACAGGGACATAATATGGTTATGAGATGGAAATAAATAAGACGTAAAACCAGCAATGAAAGCAACCAATCTTTTGAAGAAGAAGCCAAGTACAATAAATACTGTGCCTGAAAAAAAGAACTTGCAATTCCTAATTACCAAACCTTTCCACAAGGGGTGCAAATATGCCCAATTTGGTGTATGCTACATGTGCACTAAACATATACTTATAACTCTGAACAATATTCAATTCAACTTTAGCCCAAAGCCCAGAAAATTTTGGTAAGATTTTAATAATTTGCCTGCAGCCAACATTAATAATACTACTGGGACCAAAATGATGACATTTAGGGTACTTAGTTTTGTAATGAATTTTTGTGCAATTAGGCTTGAAATTTACAAATGATGATGATCATAAAACCCCTTTGGCATGTGACATGGCATTGTGTAGATGGACCTTGATCCCATGTTTTCAAAATAGGACTCTTTAATTAGTCCTTCTGGAGTCAAACTGACTTTAGATTACGCAGTTTTGAACCACCACTTCCAAAGCCCAAGAATTTTGAATGAAGCACATTTGATTTAGAAGTTAGTTAAATTAACCGACACTAAAATAGTGAAGAAAAAAATTTGAAAGAGACTTGACTGTTTTTTAGTTACATGTATGACCCCTTTGGCATGTGACATGGCATTGTGTAGATGGACCTTGATCCCATGTTTTCAAAATAGGACTCTTTAATTAGTCCTTCTGGAGTCAAACTGACTTCAGCTCATTTGTAATCCCTCTAAACAATTTATCAATACATTGTCTGGAAGAAAATATGAGAAGAATGGTTGAAGCATGAGGATTGTACGCATAATTTGTGTAAAAAAAAAATTAAGTAAACATGAAAACAAAGAGAGCTGTTGTCGCTTGCTTCCACATTTTAAGACTGAGCTAATAGAGAAATTAACAATATTTAATTGTGATCATTATGTTTCTTTGGTCAACAGACTTGGCCCATAAAAAACATCAGTGTTGATTTATGTCGTGAAGTTTTAAATTACTGAAAAATATTACAACTGTAGATTTTTTTAAAAGCACAATGTATCAAATACTACAACACTGTGTAATAAGCCTTCCCCGTTAGGTGAAAGATTGGGAGGTAATCAATCATTACAGATAAATGCTATTGTGTTTGGCACTGCTTTCAGGAAGGATGTGAAACCGATGTACGTGTACATTTTAGACAACAGATATTGATCGAGGACTGGGCTTCAAAACCTACCCAGTTTTCAAATTTATTTTTCCTGCTTTAACAGCCAGAAAGACACACCAAAATAGGCACATCCCTGAGCTGTCTACTGTAGGTGTGTGACTGTGAATTATGTTTTAGATAATACCAACAATATGTTACCCAGTAGTTTACAAGCATATCCACAGGTGCATACAAACAACTCAAAATCAGAATTTCCATACTAGCTCAGATTGAATGACTGGGTCCTTTTAAAAGAAATTACCTTAATGCAGCAGTTAATTCATCCGTATTTTTCACATTCAAAAATAGCCACTCTAGGCTGTATACTCCAGGTACTCAACAGAACTCAAAAATGTACACTTGCTTACACTCTACATGGACACAAAAATTCTCAAACCCTCCCAAACTTACCTTTCAGTGAATAGTTAGTCTTGGTTTGTGAACATGGTCATGCATTTTCTGACAGTTTTGTGTGGTGTATGAGATAACTGTAATATACGAGTTCTGCACTCTCCTGTCTGATGTATCTAAGGTGCATTGAAGTCTTAATTGAAATAAATGCTCAAATGTAATAAATATAAACCTTTTTTTATACAAGCCTTAATATTTGTAAGCTCAAAAATTTTGATTAGAGTTGGAGAGCTGAACTCCCACTGACTATCATTCAGTTGCAGCCAAACAAAGATGAAAGTGCACTATAGCTGTGTGCAGAGAAACTTTTGTCAACTCTTGAAGATTTGAACAGGTTCAAGTTTGATGACAGTAAACAAGAGTTAATGAGAGTCCTCCTTCCCCTTCCAATTTTTATATATTGTCTGAATGCACCTTATGTTCTTGTTCCTTCCTATAAACCCCTTACCATTGTGTGTCTTTATCCCTGCAAGGAGTTTTTGATCTTTACCTTGAGGAGTTCCGTGCAAAATGTTGACAGTCACTGAGCGATGCACCTCATGCTGGCTGGTAATCACTATAGCGTACAAAACACCACGGCGAGCCACATCATCTAAAAGCTCCATGATTGGTTGTGTTCCATGGAAGTGAAGATCTACTACCAATCCTACAGCCTTCAGTCTTCTTTGAACCATTTCTGCATAACCACTGAATGAAACAAAATAGAAAAAGCTTTGTTGACTTTACAGTACTAACAAAATATGGCATTGCTTTGGCAGTTAGTGCTCTCACCTCTGTGTAAGAGCTACAGTTGCTTACATACTTATACAATACCATGCAAATGTAAGTTGGGAGTCTTTTTACGTGTATGTCTCAATTGTCACAAGAATCAAGTCTACTGAGATAGAGAAAATGATTAGCTTGTCACCTCATTGATACATTAGACAAACTAACTGAGCTACAGTAATAGACAACAAATCAGAGAATGTTGCAGTAAAAGCAGCACAAGGGTGCATGACAATTTCTAAGTCTACCTTAAAAGCAATTTTAGATTACACAGTTTTGAACCACCACTTCCAAAGCCCAAGAATTTTGAATGAAGCACATTTGATTTAGAAGTTAGAAGTTAGTGAAATTAACTGACACTAAAATAGTGAAGAAAAAAATTTGAAAGAGACTTGACTGTTTTTTAATTACATGTATGACCCTGTTATGCCCAGTTTTACCAATTTATGATTCTGATTATCAATTTTTTTCTAGTTATATACACTAGATGTATTTTATGATTTTTAAAAAATTCTTATCACAACAGAAGACTGCTTTTGACCGCAAAATTCTCTTTGATAAAATGCAAGTTGCATGAGATGTTTGAGAGATGACTGACAGCTGTGGATGTTATGTTGTATTCACAGTTGCTAATAAACTCACAAATTGATTTTGCACACCTGCGAAAGTTGGAGGTCACAGTAATTAGACCAACAACAGCAAAATTGTGCGCTGTAGGGAACTCTGGCATCTCCATGTGAACATCAAATGGCAAAAAAATTGGTAAAGTATGTACAATCTAAGCAGTCACTAACAGTAGGGGTGTAATGAAAGATAGCATGTCGAAAGATGTGGCCTATCTACGAAACACTGAAAGCGAGTGTAATCGTTTTACTACTAGAGGACAGAGGGTACATGTAGCAAAGGGGAGTTCACAGAAGTAGGAAATGTACAAAAAGAGAAAGGAATATTCAAGCTATTATTGGGGCTACTGTCACTTTCAAGATCTATCCAAGACTATTATATATGCAACCAACTGCCAATTGCAACTGTAAGATATGAAAGCACATGGTACTATAGTTTTCATTTGAATGGCTATGCACCAGGATTTTAACACTTTTCAATAACATGTAATTGCCTATCAGGTTCCACTCCGGATTTGGAGTGAAAGGTTGAATTGTCCAGGTTAAGAATGATCGTGTCTAAGAACTTTCAATGTGATAGATTGTCACCTTGCTACAGGTAGAGCACAAGGCTGCTGCCTAACAGGAGCCTGGCAGCCTGGGGCACCCAAGAAAGTCCTTTGGGCACCTAAGTTTTTGAAGCATCTCCCAAAACATTACTTGTTGGGCTCCTAACTTTTTGGCTTTTGCCCTTCTGGGATCCTTGAAATATTGTTAGGCAACAGCCTTGCTGAGCATTTAATTATGATAACAAGTATGATGAAAGTACATTGTAATTACACTGTACCGTTGTTGTTTGTTCATGACCACAATGACACAGTCTGTTGGTGCCTCAATATTCTTGCTGCTGCTGCTGTAAATATCCTCTGGACCATCATACTCCATTCTTGGCCTCTTAGCAGGACCTGGATACTCACCAGGACGAGGGTAATCACGCCCGCCATCACGACCATCCCTTCCATATGAATCAAAGCGATCATACCGGTCATCTCTTCTTTCAGGGTATGGACCCCTAGGAGAATCATAAGGATCTCTCCGATCTCTGTCAAATGGTTCACCTCTGTGATCAAAAGAGTTTCTTGGGTATGGTTCCCTGGGAGGGGGTTCATCCCTGTATCTCTCCCTCATGTAGTAGTCATCATGTCTACCATAAGGACGGTCATCCATTCTTCGTGGCGGTGATGGGGACCTTCCACGACGATCAAAGGGTGGTTCAAAACGCGAGGGGAAGCGATCATAATCTTCAAATCTTGGCCTGTCTCGTGGTGGAGACTTTCTAAATGGTCTGTTTCCTTCCCGGTCAAAGTCTCGTTCTCTCCTATTGAAGCTAGGAAATGGCGGTCTGGAGTCTCTGTCACGTGGCCGATCATCCATCTTTTCCTTTCTTCTATCACCAGCTAAGTTGACATCTACCAAAGGGGAAAGAACACACCATGATTACCGAGTGCATCAAGAAAGACCACCACAAGATCAGTTTAACAACAGACTGACAGTCAAAACTGCACAGTAAGCAGGTGATAGGAATTCAAATTTCACAAATGATGCTGATTAACTTCAGAAAAAGCTGGTGGTAACTTAAGATGAAACTGCTTGACATAGGGGGCTACGGCTACAGAAAGCTACACTGCATTGATGCAAAATGTACTTTGTGAAATGCTTTGGCTGATGAAATCTTGTAGACTCACATAATGCCAAAGCAGTTCTTCAGTAACTCACCTACTCGTTTCCCATTATAAAACTTGCCATTTTCTTTTGCAACAGAAGCGTCCGCTGATTTTTCATCTTCAAATTGCACAAAGCCGTAGTTATTATGGACTGAGCAGCCCACCACCTTGCCATACTGAGAAAAAATGTCTTCAAGTTCCTTGCGGCTCATCTGAAGATTACCGATGAAAACACGACAACGAATAGAGTGGGGGTCATTTCTGTTGGTTTCCTTAGGTGGTGTACTATCACGCCTCCCTGGCTTGCCCCATCTGTCTGGGGATCCCTTACGAATATCGCGGATTCTCAAGTCTTTCTTATCATTGGGAGCCATTTTTTGATCAGAGCTCATGTTGCTAATACTGGAAATAAAAAAACACTAGTTACCAACAAGACAAACTGTAAAGAATGCAAAATGATAAACTTTGGCTTCACATCTTGCATTTTTCAAATAAACTTTTGGACTTCCAAAGTTAGATGACGTAGCTTTAATTCTGTGATGAACAGACTAACAGCATCTTTTTGTTGGCCAATGAAACAAGACCATTCCCAAACACTAAACAGTTTTTGTCTTTTTGATAGCAGAACTTTTTCATTTCCAGCAAGAACAAACTAGGATATCATCACGAAACATACTCGAAAGAAGTGTCCACAACAAATTCACCCAACTGAAAGTCCAAAATCATACAATATCTCTTTAATTAACAGTACTCAAGCATTAAGCCTGCGTAGCTGGCAGGATGCGTGACCGAGTGAGTGGGCCCCCATATTCCGTCACGGGCCTTGCCTGCGAGGAATTTGCGAGCAGCGAAGCCACCAGTGAAATTCCCACATTCCACATTTGGTATGATTTTTGCTTGCCACCCACTTTTAGCACTTTTGATGAATTAATTAAATAAGCCAATCTGAGAACGATGAGTAACAAGAAACATGAAACAAAGCTGAACAATGGCATATACAACACGCAAAACAGTCAACAACTTGCTTATGAAAAGCTACATTTGAATCCTGTGGTAGCAGAGCGATCAAAGGAGGAATAAACCTGTACATCAAGCGCCAGAAACATAAGCTCGATCAGATAGCGGCAAGAAACATAAAAATTTCCCTAGATAAGTGCCGGTATAGCTTTCTTGAAGTAAAGCCATGGCAGCTCTGATGAAAAACTTATGAAGACAAACAGTTCTAATCACAGCTGGCCCGGCAACAACATATCTTGTCCCTCAAAAGCAAATGCTTGGAGATTTAAAAACATCTGTTGCAAAAGAAATGAGCGAAAAACACATGGCAAATTACAGAGGTGTCAAACTCGGTGAAGCGACATGTATACAACAGCGGAAATCATGCAGCCCTACGACCTCTTAAAATTTGCCATAGCACGATCTACGGCTCTTCTCTTCTTTAAATTCCTCCTTATAACACAACACAAAATTCGCATGCAATGGTGAACGCTTAATTAAAAAAACCCCACGAATTTGGGCAGGCGGGAATTCAACTCGACTCTTCACCAATCCTCTCATGGGTTCACCACTCGCGTTCATGGCTTCGCAACCAAAACAAATGCACTCGCGCACGAAATCCCGCCAGCTATGCAGGCTATCAAGCATTCATCATTTGTTACATATACATATAATAATCAAAGGCAAAAAGTAAGCTAATTTGGTGCTAGTCATTACCGGCTATTACTATATGGCTCTGTCTCATAAGGACTGGGAACTACCAAATTCATGAATTTGATTGGCTGCTGAAATGGATATTGACTGTGGTCTAGATTTTCCCATCTAGACCGATGATGTTTTGAAGTGAAAAAGTTGCAAACTAAAATGCAAAATCATTGACTGTTTTCATCTAACAATATTTATTTCTCTAAGTGCCAAAAAGCTTATGAAAAAAAGAAAAGTACAGAGGACAAGCAAACTTTGGAAGAATTAATTTCGGCTCATCGCCTCTCCCAAGCAAAATGTCATTTAGTACAAACCAGTTACATTAAACGAATTAAATTGTTTTTGTTGTTGCCATATAATAAACATCTTATTAACCGAGCTAAGTTGGTCTGCATGAGAGAATCTTGACCTTGGTTGTGTGTACAGACCTCACTGCGTTTGGTCTGTACTTACGACCTTGGTCAAGATTCTCCCATACACACCTCCTGCTCGGTTAATAAGAGCTAAGGAAAAAAATTACATGGAAGGTACATGAAGTGTGGGTTCTTGTTATGAAGTTCATGTTTGACATATACATACATTTGTAAACATCACACATTGTTGCTTATGATGCCAGTTATGATGAAATTTTTTTTACAATATTCACAAACCATATTTTGATGACCTATCATTTTTTATTGGAATTCTTTAACACATCTTCCTTGTAAAAGTAAGAAACATTTATAACATTGTGGAGCTCAATCAAATCAGCTCAATGAATGGCCTTTGGCAAATTGCAAAAAATTTCATTCTCGCATTTTTTGATAAATAAAGAACCCATTTGTAGAAATTCTGAATGCTGTTCTTATGAGGAATTACTTTCCAAATTGATGCTGAACAAAATTTCACAACAAATTACCAATTACTACTTTATAGTCCACAAAATTCCTTTGACCTTCACCAACACCAAAGATGTTGTGGAGTAGCTTTGGAGGCCGCACAAAATTTCTTCGACCTTCTCCCAACACCAAAGATGCTGTGGAGTAACTTGGAGACCCCACAGTTTTCTGTTCAGGAGTAAAAATTATTTTTCATCATGTCTAACCCTCATCCAGACATATTGGACTTCATACCAAAAAAATCAAAGATAACATTTCCTGATGTGTGTTTAGTAGAAGAGAAGAACTTAGGTACAGCTCTACATCAATTCCAGTTTGTTTAAATACAATTTATCCGTCCCAAAAAGCAAACACTTCTTCAGCCAAGTCTAAGTCAAGTGGATGACATACAGATGACATACAGACTTGTTCATAGCTGTGAGATTTTAGTTTCGTGCAAACATGCCCCAGGGTAATGTTTCTTAATTTCCATGAAACGAGACAAGATTTGAACAGGAAGAAATTTTGATAAGCATAGCGAACTACATAATTTTCTGTAAATCTGGTACTTTTATTTAACTACAGTATTAAGCAGACGACTAGAAAAGAGAAAAATTGTGGTAGAACATGAAAGCAACGATGACTACTTGCACCTTAATAAGCTCGTATCACAAACATTCTATCTAATCTTGTATCTACTGTTCATAATACTATAACTCTACGCTGTTTTGAGTTGGATGCAAAGGAAATTGTTCCTTTTTTTGCGCGTGTGTAAACAAGAAAGCGTCAGCTAAACTTAAAACATTCTTTTACACGATATTTCTTCTTAAACAACGTTCGGTGAGCGTCGTTCAAAATGGCCGAACTAAACCGACATGATGAGCTTCCATATGTGCACTTTACAATTCTTTTCAACTTACAATTTTCGAAATACGTTTTCAGCGTTCATTTAACTACATCAAAAGACAAATTTGCTGTGATATTCACGACACTGTGACGATCCAATGCAATGTGTCAACTGCATTATAAGCGCTTTTCTAAAAGAAAATGTGCGTACGGACCGGCCACGCGCTAACTCGAACCGAGCAAGGTGTCCATATTTACCTTAGTGCAGCGAGCCCCTCGAATCTATGAGTTGTCTGTCTTTCCAATGAGTCTTTAGAAAGCAATGAAGTGTTGAATAAATTGTCACTGCATGGAGAAAGATTAAAAATCCAGGATACTGCAAGTCTTCTTGAGGAGCAAGCGAGAACTACAGCTCGTGTGAGGGGGAAGAGAACAACGTGGTTACTATTATGGGATATTATTTTTGAGATTGACCGCTGCCACCAAGAACTGTCGGACGTTATTATTGGAGGGTGGGGTCCTAGGTATTTAATTTCCTTGAAGAAAACGAAAAGGGTCAAAATATTCACGGTTAAGTTAGTACTAGTATGGGAATGTAAGGATGGTTTATAGCAGTTCGAAATGGGGAAAAAGAAATTCAATATAAATGACTTACTTCCATTCTTCTGTGTTCTTCTTGTATTTCCGTGGATTGTTGGGACTTTTTTTGAACAAAAAACTTCCTTGAAACTCTAGAAAGGGCCAACGGACGGAACCATGCAAATGCTTGAAGAAACTGAACTCAGAAAGGCTGACCGTACGGTTGGGTTAACTGAAATATATTTTCCAATATTTCGTCAGGCATGGCCTGAATTCTTCAGGGAATGTTTACAACTGAGAAAAGACGTTACAATTTGAACAACAAAGATATAAGCCTATCGATATAATATTACAATAAAAAGTAGACTGTTGAAGTAACTAATAAATGACAAGATTACAAAAATAGAAATCAATAAAAACTAAACCGTTGAACAAACTAATGAAGAACAAGATAATAAAATGGAATATAATACATAAGTTATAACTGGCTTAAACATTAGATAAAATTTCTTCTCGTTTGTTTATACCTTTGGGTTCAAGAGTTTGACCCCTTTCGATAAGGTACGCTTTCCTGGCTTTGCGTAAGTCTAGCGAGTCTAAGTTTTACTTTTTTCTTCTTTAAATCATATCCTATACTGAGGCCCTGACCACACTGATGGGTTTTCGTTTGAAAACGCATACGTTTTGATGCTTTTTCGGCTGTGGTCTACACTTAAACGGTTGAAAACGCTGACGAAAACCGTTGAGACTTCATTCAAAAACTGTTACGTTTGTAGTGTGGACTGGTGAAAACGAAGACTTTTGAAAACGGTGACTAAAATATATAATGCTATATAAAAAAAAAGTGATAAAAATTATTTTTTTTCGCATGCATCTGAGGGGACCGGAATCCTAATACCTCTAATTTGATTGGCTAATCACGCGCTCGTAACCCGGCGGTCCAACTTTTTACGATACGGCCCACGGGCCGGATTTTTTCCCCGCGACTCCTGAATCTCGCTCCTAAGAGTAAGCGGCAATCGTCAATCTTTTGCTTTTTATACACTTTCATCTACGATTAGTCAACGTAAGTGTATATCTGCTCACTTTAAAATGGCAAGGGAGCCGAATGGTGAGACAAATAATAGCCCTTTTCACGGTTAGCTTTTCTCATTTGCATTACAATGAATTCTAGCATGTATGTGAGGCAATTTCGGGCTATTTTGCAGTTTTAGCCCGAAATTGCCTCGCATCCACGTTGGATTACATTGTAATGCAAATGAGAAAAATTAACCGTGAAATGGGCTATTGATCTGCGAGACATTGACAGATCCCGATATATAAACAGTAGCCTCAATCATGTGTCAATTTGGCGCAAAAATATGCTAGGATATTTATCCGCGGACATCAGTTATCTGTTTTGAGAAGCAAACAGTGAGCTACAAGGAACAGATAATGTCCGCGGATAAATATCCGAGCATATTTTCGCCCCCAAATGGAAGCTATCTTATAATCCTACAAATCTTTTTTGCAACGCGCACAGTTTTGAAAATTGGGGAATATATTCTCGGATATTTCCCAGTTTTAGCTTTTCCAAAATTTAAGGTAGCTCTGAACTCTGCCTATAGAATGTTTTTAAACTTTCAAAAGTTGCGTCTTAGCATGCTTATCAAGTGTTGATAACATAAAAAAAATCCCCCGTGCCGTTTTGGAATTATAAACCTATAAAGCTGCAATTAAGGGTGTTTTTAGCAGGACCAGGAGGCAGGGCATACTGTTGCAATGGTAACCTATTGTGCCAGGACAGTTTTATGATAACGACGTGTTCACCAATGATTACGTAGTTTTCTGATATCATGATTGTAGCATCAAGTGAAAAAGAGTGGCTGCAACAACCCTTCAAAATCTAAGTGCTGGAAATTATTTTGAGTCACCTTAACACTCCAGGAGGGAAGGAACTCCCTTAGAAAAAGGCGGGGGCGCTCTTTATGCCTTTTCTGGGGTCAAAAAGCGGTTTTATACCTTTTTAATAGGATGTCCAGCGGTATTTTACAGTAGCGTATTATTTAAACTGAAAAAATAGGACACGAAATAATGTATTGTTTTAGAATTGGTGCCTCTTAGGGGTGAAAAAAATTCAAGACGCGCCCGCAAAACAGGATCTTGATACCTCCTAAGGGCTTTTCTCAAAATTTCCGACTAGCAACAACGTTCCCCGGGTTAAAACTACTCTCCCGGAATTTGACGACCTTGTTTTTCTACCTTGATCACCCGAAATCTAATTTGTTTTTCTTGCGATAGTTTTCTCTGCTTTGCCGGCCCTCTTCGTAAAATATTGCAGTACAGTCGATTACTGTGTGTTCACAAAGACCAGACACTGTGTCATTGCCGAAGCGCTTGGATTTTAAATGACGCTCTTGCACCCAGAGGGTCAGTGTACAACACCGCACGGCTGCGACTTGTGCTTGACTACTAAAACGGTGTAATTTGTTGCTCAATTAGGCTCCTTGCACGATCCGGTCACATGGTACAGAATCACCCATGCTACAATGCAAGTTGCACAGTGGGACTTCCAAAACAAAGGCAGGTCAAGGTGGACTGGTACGAGTTGCTTTGTTTTGGAACTTGCGTCAGCATGTGTGATTTTGTACCACGTGACCGGATCAAGCAAAGAGCTAATAATCATAATCATTTACGATCATGTTTCATATTAAATACAACTCGCCTGACGGATTAGAGAGCTTTAAAGCCATTTGAAGTCCTGTTTAAGCCTGTTTCCGAAACAATGGGAAACCAGGAAAGCATAGGCGTACGAGCCGGGGCGGCGAGGGGGGCTGCAGCCCCCCCAGTTACAGAAATTTGTGAAAATTTTCGGGCAAAACGCTGATGATTCGGGCAAAAGTACTCGGGAGAAAATACTCTAAAAGGTTGTCAAAGCCAGACTTGAAGGTAGTCTGCGAAAACAGCCGTCCTTCTTCGCTCCCGGCCCGAGTGGCGTTTCGAGTGAAACGCCACTCGGGCCGGGAGCGAAGAAGGACGGCTGTTTTCGCAGGCTAACTTGAAGGCTACTTTCTCTGACGTTTGCCTTGTCAAGACGGAGTTAAGGTCAAATGATCTAAGGATCCAGGTAATTTGTTTTGGAAAAGCCATATATCGTTTACATGTGTATCGTAGAAATCCACGAGATGGATATTACTTCCATGAACAAAAGAATGACAGAATTAAAACTAACGAACCCCTAGAATTTTTTGTGGTGGCTCTGAAAAAAGCCGTTTTCAATGGCTCCACAAAGAGCTGTTTTCTTGAACTTCACGTATACGAGAAAGAATTTACTGTTTCTTTTATAAGTTTTGGACTTAACTAGGCAATCGATCGAGGTCATAGAGTATGCGAGGTTTCAAAATAACTACAGTTTGAATCCCGATCTCTCGAACCCTCATTTTTTCGAACCTCTCCTCAGTCGAACACTGTAATTTTAGTTACCGCAGATTTCTCGAAATATCCGATTTTTCGAACCAATTTTCGTTTCCTCTGGAGCTGTTCCAAAAATCGAGATTCAAATGTAATTTTGGAATGAAATACGTTCATTAGACGTCAGACATGTGAACGTTTTTGTTTTTATTGCGGTTTGAGTGCGTTTGTATAACGCATGCTTTCGGGCATTGTGTTATTTTTTCGGGAAATAAGGTCACCGCCCCCCCAGGTCCAAAGGTGCCCGTACGCCTATGCAGGAAAGGCACGGAAAACGTTGGAGGACTTGAAGGATAATTTTTATACCGTAAAAGGTGTTAAAAAATAGCATCCCGCAGGTACGGAGAATACCGCAATACCGCAATTCGATATTAAAAAAAAAATCCGAAATGTCACAAGAAAAATTGTCCAATACCGGCAAACCTCAATGCCGCGCCCCCTCTGTGAATGTCTTATTCCGGTAAACGGATGTCATAAAAGTGTTGTCGGGGAAGCGATTGACATGTATGTCTACAAAAGGAATCTTATTGTCTTGTTAATAGTGAATTTGATGTTACTGTGTCTACTGTTTAGATACCACAAAAACTCACAACGATCCATTAGCAGTGTCTTTTGCTGTCAAACATGGTTATTGTGCCATCAATATGTCTGTACCAGTGTGAAGGACAGAATCGGCTGCCGTTCATTACTCTTTCTTCAAATTGGCTCATGAAACTGTTAGCCGCCGACTTAGCCGATAAAAATGATGAAACCATGGTAACACCCTCAATCTGGCCGCAGTATTGGCCATAAATATCAAGTGGGTGCCCTTAGAGGCAAGTCTAATCGGGTTCCGCTGGTAATGAGGTATTACCAAATTAGGTAATTTCGGAAGATCAGGAAGAGAGAAAACCTTGTCGAGACAAATACATTTTGTTTCAGTGGCACATTTTGTAATTAGAGATTGTGATATTTAAAGAGTGCATTATTTCGTTGTCGTGTTTGTGCGGCTTAATTTTGCTCAGTCTGCAAGACAAAACTGTACTTAACTCTCTTTGTGTTGGTCGGTGGAAACTAGCGGAAGTATTCCAACAAGGTAAGAGGAGCAAGACTGTAATTGTACATGTTAAAAGAAGAAACGTTACCAGACCACACAAGATCCATTGGGTAACTTCTTGTGGAATGTAACGTAAAAAAATATCCAATTTCTTATAGAATTTCCACGAAATGTCTCATTTAAGAGGCCTCACATGAGTAGTTAGGTGAATGTCATTTTATTATTCTTAGAATAGCAAATCCTTAATTGTTCAGAAATTTCAAGCGACTTCAGTTCACTTGAACTATTATTTTGAATTTGTGGTTGTGGAGTTTTTCGAGCTTGATCATAGTATAAAATGTCAATGTCGTCGACACTTAAAATTTAATGGGGAGCTTAAGCACGCGTGTTTTTGAGACGCGGACGGCAACCGGAAGAGGACATTTCTCGTGCTAGAAAAGTATTGTCTCCTAGATTTTTATACTACTCGTCTCTAATGGAGAAAAGATATTTAGCAATGTGAATGTGGTTGTGTGAGGGCAAGTTAAAAGTGAAAACAGCTCATTTCCGGTTACCGTCCGCGTCTCAAAAACGCGCGTGCTTAAGCTCCCTAATAAGTGAAAATTTATTTTAAAATATTCCTAAAAACGGAGCTGTACAAACGCCAATGAATTAGAAAAATATCAGTACTCACTTCTAATTGGAGTTTCTTCAAAATTAGAGCTTTTCAATACAAAAGGCAATTAGCATCTTCTACAAACATATAGGACGCTTGTTTGCAAAGAAAGACCGCCATTGATATGATTTAAATAGCAACAATATATTACTGATAGCGAAGAGATTCATTTGAGTTTATGGGTGAAACCACTAACTGAATAGGTCTGAATACCTCAAAAGGAGCAAAGTTTCGTAGGTAATTCTTCCAAACTAAAGGTTTTATATAAACTGTGTGTTATTTCAGCAGTACTGGCAATCAGTGTAGGCGTAAAAAATAAGTGAGACACAGAGACAATGTATGCTTTTCTTCTATCTGGCTTTGTTTTGTTTCACATTAGTCGTTGTATTCTTTGATAGCCGTTATCAATACTCCACAAGACAACAAGAAATAATGAAAAGGTTTATTACTGGCCAGCTCCAGTCTCTTGCTTTACACAGCAGAACAAATAAGAGGCTTCTTGAAAAAAATGCGACTTTTTGCGTCAATCAGCAATTTTCATTTCTTGACGACTCGTATTGTTTCTCTGAGTCAAAGCCATTGCCGCCTGTATAAACACTGACTTGTATTAAGAGTAAAATCACTTAAATTAAGCTTACTCGCCAGGAGTCTTCAGTTTTTAAAACTTTCCTTCTCTGCGAAGAAAGTCGCCGCTTTTGCCGACCAGGTCACTTTCCAAGCGAGGTATTATTCCTTACGATTTCCTTTTTCTATATAACAAAATCAATTTTATATTTTTAGCGAAAATATGATTGAAAAATTGACTCAGATTGCTCTGTAGCTCATTTGGCAGGGTATATTAACGTAATAGAAGGAACAAACGTTTAAGACGAATTCGAAATGTTGCTAATTGGAGGAAATTCCATATCGGCGCGTATTGTTCAGTCAAGCTCCGCAGCTTCCAATGTTTATTGAGTTCCATAAAATCAGACTTGGGAAAAGAAAAGTTTGCCTCAGTTTCCTGCGAAGCTCAATCTAAGGGGATTTTCAAAAGACCGACTTTTTGAACGAGCTTCCACGCATTAAATTTACCTTACACGATATATTTAACCTAAATGACTATGATACAATGCCAGCATAAAAAGTTCAATTACTGCTGGGAACAGTAAATATGATATGCTGGTCGAAGAAATTAGAACAAACAGTCGGCAGTTAGTCATGTCAGGATGATGATTAAAGTATCAAGGAAATGGATTCAAGATGGTCTCATAAGAAACAATGCCTTGAAAAATTGCGTAATTTGTATCTTAAATTCTGAGGCACAGCAACTGATATTGACACAACGAAATTCAATCCTTAGATTGCTCTTTTGCAATCCTGCAGCCAAAACTTTGTAGCCGGCCCAGCCAGTGCACCATCTTGTGGATATTATTCCTAACAAGCCTACAGACTTCTTGCATTGTCGTGCAAAAAAATTAAAATTATGCGAAAACATCCGAGAATTGTAATACGGGAAACGGCATCAATTTGATCAGATTTCATATTGCTCTTAACGACAGAAACATTGACGAATTATGAAATGATTGCTGAAATGAATAGAGAGAAGGGATTTTAAATAGTAGATATTTCTTACTTTACGACAAAGAATTTGACTGATCGGTAGACTTTCATGTTCCAGTTTGTGACACTAGTCTCTGTACTTTTTTCCGCTAGAGTCATAAGTTTGTGATATGAGACAGTTGTTTCTGTTTCTGTGTCTCGCTTCGCTCAGCCAGAGCGAAATTATACAAGTTCAACTGTTGGAGCAGTGGCCAAGTGGTTTCAAAATGAAAATTAGCCATGTCATGTCTCAGAGCGTAATAGGAGGCTGGAAGATGACCCTCAAGTTTTCAAAGCGGGTAGGTCCAATGCAGTTCCCGAGTGCTAATCAGCTGTCTGTTGCCTGGGGAAATAGAGTCTTTTGCTTAAAGAATCAGCAATACAACGCGGATCTTCAGGCTGGGTCGACGCTTCAGATGGAGTTTATCGGCCAAAAGGCTATCAACAATGAAGCAGCTCCATCAGCATTTCTAGAGCTTCACCCAGGAAGGAGTGCTAAATGCGACATGTCCCTACCCCCCACTGTCATTCCGCCTGGGGCGACACCTCCAGTGCAAGAAAAATCTTCCGCAGAATTGATTGAACAGTGGTCCAGTGGATTTAAAATGAGTATTAGTATTCTTATGCAGCAGAAGGTTGAAGGGGGATGGAAAATGACGTTAAGATTCCCCATTCCTGTTGAAAGCCTGCAAACACCTGAAGCGCTCAAGAGATGGACATCTCAAGATCGTAAGGTGTATATACTGGAGAACCGACCTCACAACGCTTTCCTTGAAAAATGTTCCAGGCTTGAGATGATTATCATTGGAACGAAGAAAATACACTCTGACGCGCCAAGCGAAGCCGCCATTGAATTCCGCCGCAAAGAAAACTGGATTGGAGGTGGTGAAGGGGGATGTGTACCCAGTACTACTCAACCACCGATAACCACAGAGCCACCAACTACCACAGAGCCCCAAACTACAACTGAACCACCAACAACTACAGAGCTACCAACTACAACAGAACCACCAACAACGACTAAACCACTAACAACCACAGAGCCACCAACAATGACTAAACCACCAACAACCACAGAGCCACCAACTACAACGGAACCACCAACAACCACTGAGCCACCGACTACAACAGAACCACCAACAAGCAGAGAGCCCCCAACTACAACTGAACCACCAACAAGCACAGAGCCACCGACTACAACTGAACCACCAACTACGACTAAGGCGCCGACCACAAGTCGACCCAGTAGTAAGCCTCCCAAATACAACTATGACTCAGTTCTTCATGACTCCATTTTGTTTTATGAAGCCCAACGATCAGGAAAACTTCCTATTTCCAACCGAGTTCCCTGGCGAAGAGACTCGGCACTGAATGACCGCGGACAGAATGGTGAGGATTTAAGTGGAGGGTGGTACGATGCAGGAGATTATGTCAAGTTTGGGTTTCCAATGGCGTTCAGCGTTACCATGCTGTCATGGGGTTTGGTTGAATACAGAGATGCTTATGATGATGCTGGCGAGTTAAACTATATGTTAGATTGCATTAAGTGGCCGTTAGACTATTTTATGAAAGCGCACATTAAACAGGAGGAATTCTATGGACAGGTGGGTCTACAGCAACTGAAATAACTTAAAATATTGTTACAACTGATTGATCGAGTGACCGCGTGACTGCGTGACTGCGTGAGCGTGTGACCGAGTGACCGAGTAACCGAGTGACCGAGTGACCAACTATCTCACTGCTTCCTGCCTGCCTTAACTGCCTGCCTGACTGATTCCACAAGTTAACTACCTATATTTAAAACTTTGAATTGACCACCGTACCGACTTTGATCTTCTTTGCTTTGTCGATGAGCGAACCCTCACTCGCTACAGATACCCTCAAGGTCATAAATAGAAGAGTGGCTAAGTGACCGTGAATGACTGACTGACTGACTGATTGATTGATTGATCAATTGATTATTTAATATAATAACACAGAATGACTGAATAAATTATTCTGTGTTGGTGTTGAAAGCTATCAACATAATTTACCGAAGTAATGTCCCTGATTAAATGTATTAGTCCAGGTGCAATAAAAATACACTGCAAAGAAAATAAAGGGACATCCACCTTAGGCAGTCGTCTGATGCAAATGAGCAACTATCAGTCAGCATTTTTTCCTTGACGTAAGACGCGTGTCTAATTTAGTTGAGCTGTTTGCATTCAATTTTTATCAACCTGGAAGATGGTGAATTATTTAAGATAATGCTAAACGTAGAACAGCGATAACGTGCTCTTTTCAGCATATTGTAATACAGCAGAACACTTGTTATTGTATTAGGTTGGTGACGGACACGCCGACCACGCGTACTGGGGTAGACCTGAAGACATGGCGATGGCGCGTCCAGCCTGGAAAATCACTCCACAGAAACCAGGATCCGACTTGGCTGCTGAAACTGCGGCAGCCCTGGCAGCCGCTTCCATTGCCTTTCGGTCTTCCGATGTAAGCTACTCTACGAAACTGCTACAACATGCGGCAGACCTTTACGAGTTTGCAGATAAATACCGCGGGGTGTACAGTGACTCCATTCCTAACGCGGCTAGTTTTTACCGCTCTTTTAGTGGATACAAGGACGAGCTTGTCTGGGGAGCAGCCTGGCTGTACAGGTAAGAGAACTTTACTCTTCTAGAGTCATCTTTGATGAAGTTTGTTCAGAGGCGTAAGTTCTATGGAAAAAGGTTTGCCACTAACAAAAGGATATCAAGAGTCAGTGGCTAACACCTTGACTAAATTAGACATGCTTCTTATGTCAAGGAAAAAGCTGACTGATCGATAGTTGCTCATTTGCAATGGCAAACATTTTCCATAGAACTTATGACAACTCCTGACTACACTTTTTCCAATTTTGTTCAGCGGCAGTTGGGACAGAGTTCAGACTGAATGCAATAACAAGCATCTAACCTAAGTTAGCGTACTCGTCTCAAATCTTATTGCTGTAATACCTATGCCTATGTCATTAAGTTCTACTCTTATCTAAAGAGAAAGCATTGAAAATTTTTATTGATCAAGATTTGGATATCTTGACTTCACTGAGTAGCTAGGGTACTTGATTAAGACGTTACCTCGCAATCACGAGGTGACAGCGAGTTTCCGTAAAAGGCCTTCCTCTGCTAGTGGAAGGTCTAAAATGACTCGAATCCTGAGAACCCATGATGGTTTTAATGACAAAAAGCTTGGGTCGCTTATCAACAAAGGGTATTTGACAAATACAGTATCTTTCACTGCAGGGCAACACAAGATCAAAAATACCTCACAAAAGCCGAGCAGTATTACAAACAATTTGGCATGAATGGTAAGCCCTGGGCATTTTCATGGGACGACAAAAAAGCTGGTGTGCAAGTCCTTCTGGCTCAGATAACGAAGAAGGCTTCATATAAGCAAGCTGTGGATGCTTTCATCACGAGCTGGCTGCCTGGGCATGAGGTACATTACACCCCGAAAGGCCTTGCGTGGCGAGATCAGTGGGGTCCAAACCGCTACTCGGCCAACACAGCGTTCTTGGCGCTAGTTGCCGCTGACCAGGGAGTAAAACCCTCTGCGTTCCGCGAATTTGCAAAGAAGCAAATTCATTATATGCTGGGCGATAGCGGACGCAGTTTTGTGGTAGGATTTGGTGCAAATCCGCCAGAGAGGCCTCATCATGGAAGCAGTTCTTGCCAGCTCGCTCCAGTCCCTTGTACCTGGGATGATTTTAACAGTCCAAGCCCCAACCCGCAGACATTGTACGGAGCATTAGTAGGGGGCCCGGGTAAGAATGACGAGTATTCGGATGACAGAAAGGATTTTATTAAGAATGAGGTAACTACAGATTACAATGCCGGGTTCCAGTCTGCTGTGGCTGGCCTGAAACACTTAGCTCTTACAGGAAACCTTTGAAAGCACCTTTGAGGATTACAAAATAATCGGGTTCAGTAGTATCTTAATAGCTGCGTACAAAAATCTGCAGTCAGCTTTTAGCCGAAATAAAAATGGCCATTACTGAAGTAATTCTATCTCTTTCAGTTATTTGTGTCTCTGTTTTAATTAGATGAAGTTAAATTTCTCATTATTTCCCATGTTCCTGATTGAACAATTTTCCATTGACGTACTTAAAGGGCCCTAGTCAGCCACACCTTTGTTTTTGTTTACATACTAGAATTTGGCTATTACATTTTATTCGGAGCCTGTCGAAACGAAGAAAATGGCGGAGGCTGACTAGGGCCCTTTAACAGCAATTTAGATACCTGATCGCTTAGTCTTTAGGCGACGCTTTACCCACCAGCCAGCCGCGAGTGGTGGAGAAAACAAAATGCAAGCAGTCTTTTTATTTCCAGAAGTCAAAACCCTCCCAACTCGAATGCTGCCTGAACATCACAGAAATCTGAGGATAAAAATTCCCGCAGATTGAGTGTATCTTAGTAAAGTACACATATCTTTCTCCAACAGTCACGAATTTAGTCTTTTGATGTACTGAATCCACGTTGAGATCTATTGAAATAGTCGAGTTTCGTATTCCGGGTTACCCTAGGCCTAGCAAAGAACGTGGCACGGAAGTGAGGCTTATGCGGGGGTAAAAATCTTTCGCTGCAAAATATGAATGTACATGCAGCTTCATGTTGTCCGCAACTACGATTTTTTTAAAAAAAATAATCACAGTTAAAAAAATGGAACCTAATTAATTTCGTCAGAATGAAAGTTCCTGAGTTGAAAAATTACTTACAAGTGCGAGGAATCAGTGTTGCTCGCGAACTTGCCATCGAAATCATAAAAGAACAAAGAGACCAGATAAGTATTTCTGTGAAGTTGGTAACGGACGATGGAACTATTCCTGATCCCTATTCGCTCAAGTCGGACTGGACTTGATCCATTAGTTTCGGTTTAACGTCTCGTTTGTTTTTTTTTTTTCTGGTGGTAAACACTCATTCTTCGATGTCTTGTGGTGTTTCCTACCGCTGCTTTAAACGTCTGTCCTCGGGGCCAATACTGCTTTTCGGAAGCTTTCGCTGAAGATGTTGTGGGAATACAAGTATTGAGGGAACAGGATTCAAGTTAGTCTGGCCAAGACCTCCTTCAAAACGAACTGAACTGAACATATTCTGACGTGCCTCATACATTTAAACTGTCCAGGCTATAGGCTGCAATCCATCATCACATACGCCACTGTCGTTCTGACATTCCCGCAATACTATCTATCTATCTATCAATACTTATTTGCGTTGTCCTGATGGTCCTGAGTGATAGAATAGAAAAAAAAATCCAACATTTTCCAGTTTTGGATATTTTTTAACACTTTTCTGTTTCTGGGTGCTATTTCTACAGTAAAAGCACAACAGTGATGCTTCACCATTTCTAGAGTTCTCGACGACTCATTTCTACTTCACATTAGCTCATTAGCCTCACTTTGGTGGGTTTTACGCAACTCGCCCCTGAGCGGCCGGGAATACGAAACTCGGCTATTTGGCCTTAGTTTGTTGTATTCACAAGTTTGTTGTTAAAAACTCTTGCTTCGGCACACCACGAAAGCTCGTGCACCCCAAATTAGCTCAAAATACTTCCTTTCTCGGGGAATTTGATTCCCAAGTTTGCTTTGGTAAATCGGTTATTAGGGAGTTTAAGAAGCTACTGCGGCGCGGTGTAGCGGTTCAGTTCGATTGAGTTAAGTTCGACGTATGACTCAAACAGGCGTTTGTTTTAAATATTTGAGTCGACTCAAACTGTCATTAGGATTCGGCGAAGTACGGTGTTTGACCCCAGGCCCAAGGATAGCTATGATAAATGTCATAAAGTTCAACTCGATTAAATGCCACTTCTGGTAGAACTGATCTTGTTATTTTTATCTCGTTTTGGTTTTAATCTAATTTTATGCCCAATTTGAATCCGATGCTCCAATCAGTTTTGTGTTTCTCGAAGTTGAGTTGACTCTCATTAACCATGGGCTCGAGATTTCTATGAGGTGATGCCGCGTTGATAAGGCCGAAGGCCGAATGAACTATCACCTCATAGAAATTTGCGGGGGTAGGCCATCCATTGCGGGGTAGGCCATCCATTAACTATTATTATTTGGTTTAATAAAGTTGTTGTTGTTGTTTGCATATTTTAATCAATAATATCATCTTTTTTAAGGCAAAAAACCGTAACTGTCCTTGGTTTAGTCTTCTCAGGGTTTTAATTATCCATTTTCATCAAAATTTTCCTCCAAAACTTTGGCAAAACGAAAAAAACGTCGCCATTTCGTAGACGACTTACAGCCATTGCACACTAATGGCTGATAATGTGCAATGGCTCGGTCAATCAGATTACAGCATTTGCATTAGTATACTAGTAGAATTCTACTAATGCATAATCTATTCTCTTTTTACATTATATGCGATGAAAAAAAAAAAAAACTTATAAAGTGAATAGTGCCAGCCTCTAACATTGTCAATTTCTCCGCCTGGTAAACCGTAAAGGGAGTTTGAGAATCAGAGGATCATTCGAGTGAAATTCTAAATTTCCCCATGGTTCGGAAGGGGCCAGTTTTTATTGCTCTTATTGGGCCAAAGTCAGTGAGACAATTTTAAAGTGGTTAATCCTGGAAAAAGCCCACAAGGTGCGGAATTGCTTCAGAGCACCTAACTGGAATAGTTGTTTGAACATAAGCGTTCAGGCAATATTTTCCTCCAAATAGAACCAAATAGAATTTCCTTTTAGAGCTTGTTATGGACAGACAAACAGCTTTCAGAACTGAGGTGTAATAAAACATGAAATTAAAATATCATGCAGCTAAGTTCGTAAAAAAAACTCTCAGGAACTGCAGACTTCATTGGCCGTTCCGAAATTCAGCGGGGAACTGGGGCGAGTTTCAAATTTTAACAAATCGATAAACTGGCACCACCACACGAAAGGTCATGTTGAAATTGATCATTTGACCAAGTATGATGCTTTTAGGGTGAGCAGAGACCAAGTTATGGACCTTGAAATACGGTTCAACATACATACAAACGTCTCTAATTTTGAGAAAGGTCCCTGCTGAATTTCGGAACGGCCAATTACAACATTTTAAGAACTCCTTCGAAAGGAAGGATCAAACAGTTATCCTCCGATATTCACTAGAAAAACAGCCTCTTCCCTCGCTATTAATTTTTAATATTACTCCCTGAATTGTACTCCACTCGGTCCAATTACTATTACTTAGTATTCTTATTATTTTTAGTCTTATTCTTTATTCGTTGTTGTGTCCCCCACAAGTCCCTCGGCGACGGTAGTCAAATGTAAAATGGCACCAACTGTCGTCTCAAGCAGTTCATAATATTATAAACATATAAATGCTTCTCTGATCTTAGATTAAGATATGATTTGTATTATATACATTGCCATTAATATTGTAGTTTTTGTGGGGAACATCCCTCGTATGCTCTCTAGCTCGCTTTTGGATGCTTCCCTCTCCTCCTACACTAATTCCTAACACTAATTTCTTTATTGTGTTGGAGAAAGCTTAAATAAACTGCTGAAATAAAATATACTATTCATACATCATTTTGTCTAAGAAATTGAACCGAAAGAAAGATTATCCATCCAGTAGCAATGCTAAGAGAAATTTGAAACGTTTTCAACCAAGCGTTCGATTTATTTGCCCTCTAGATTGCTAGACTATCAAGCTGTCCATAGCATTGCTGACAAAACTACAACATAGAGTTACATCGTGAATCAAAATGTGGATAATGCCTAATACAGTAAAAGCCTGCGTGTAAGAGACTAGTGGTTTACGAACCTGCCGGCAAAAATTTGCCATTTATTAACCAAAAATATAAGAGTCTATTTAGCCAAGCAAGATCAAGGAGGTTCTTATATTTAAAAAGGAAAATACGGTCGTGAATAATTTACGCTGTACTTTTAAGGGCCAAACCCAAGTTTATTTGTTTTCCCAGTAGTCAGCAAATATATCTCCTTCATACAAATTAAGAAATTAAATTACGAAACAACTTAGCCTAAATTGCCAATAACTACCCCAAATTACAAGAACCTCTTTTGCCAGGATTCAAAACTTGCAGCTTATTGCATGCAGGTTTTTACTGTACCTAAAAAACTCTTTAATATCTTCCGTTTCAATCAAGATTCTTTGAATGAGTAAATCTCGGCTGACATTGCGTTATTTGTCTTTCCAAACAAAACTTGGACTTAAACTGTTGAACAGAAGGTGTTCTCACAACAAGGTATAAAACATTTCAAAGTAATGGCTTTAAAACCCGCCTATCACAATAAACCATTGCATCGACTGCGATTTTGTTTTTCTTTTCAAAAAATCAATTGTAGCAATCTTAAAGCTTAGATTTTCTGGATTTCCTTGGCTTCATGAATTCAATTCCTCTCTTTTTTGTTACCATCATCACAGCACCATTGTTGTTGTCATTTTCAATCAGCTGAATTACTCCACTGGCAATAAATTCAGGACTAGGTAAATAAACAAATAAGGAAATAAATTAACTAAATAACGTTCCTTGTAGCAAGGATTTTACACCATGAATTGAAAACATACAACCAAAAATATTGTCTTTCTGCTCTGAAATCAGAACGTAACTTTTTTCTAAAAAAGTAGAACTTCGTCAGTCACAATAAAAATGCGAATGTTAAGAAGGATTATATCATATTCATAAGGGTTTCGAGGGGGCCAGAATAGTGTCCTGTACAGATGTTATGTTCTATTCGAAGGGGGCTTTGGTAACCCAATCCCCGCCTTACGCGACGTTTGAATGTGTTGCTTTCTGTGGCAAGGACTTTTGATTTGCTCAAATTTACTTGAGTCCCTTGAGCTGCGAATGCTCATGAATGGCTGACGAATTCTTTGTAAGATGTTCCTTTACTCTAATTTCTAATAAAAAAGAAGTTTTGCCAAACTATTCATTGCCAAATTGTTCACAATGCATGTGATAGACTGTTCTGCAATTTTTAAGGTTTTCCGTTTTGTCCTTAACATGCACTAATTGTGGTCTCAGAAAATTGAAAGGCTTGTGGACGAGTGTGGGCTCCTACGATTTAAATGCTCTTTGTGAACGTGACGAAGGTATTACCTATACGCACGGTATCTCAATTTATAATGCAACATAGCATTGAAAAAATCGGCTAAGTGGGGGTCTGATTCTGGTTTCTCACATGGCCAAACAATAATTTACCAAAAGCGAAAAAAGAGCCAGGCTCGGTTTGCGCGGTCAAAAACAAGTCGTGATTCTTCACGTACCTGAGCAAACCTTGTTCTAAAATCAAGTCACGATACTGACGATATTCTAAATTTTTCTCCCCGCTCGATCCATGTCCAGATAATGGCAATACCATCTCAGTTTCGGTAAAGCTAGGGCAAATACAATTCACTCTGATTCCTTCTGTTCCTCTAAGACCCTATCAAAAATAAAAGATAACATAATTATTATTCCAAACTATAGATTAGACTCAGGTGTATCTCTCTGAGTACATTGCCTGTCAATGGTACATTACCATTACAGGTACGGAATGCGTGCGAATTACCAATGCATTCAGTAAGCTATGGAGCTGTGTTTCTTTGCATGTAACTCAATGCCAGGTACCTAAAATTATACCGAGGCATTACAGTCAAACCTCCACAATCGGCGGCCTCTCTAAAACAGTCACTTTTTTGGCTCTGGTGTACACTGTCCTTGCATTCTCTCTTATTTTTCTCCCTCTGCATTAAGGTATACTGTTACCATAAGATAAACTAAAATTTGGCATGACATGACTCACGCATTCATATTTGACTCATATTTCTGTAGATCTTCTTACAAGACTTTTCCACTTGTGACTCAAAGAAGCAACAACTGCTCTTACAAAAAAGATACATTAACTGAACCTTTGTGCCGACCGGTTAGCTCAGGTGGTAGAGCACCGGACTGCTGTGCGGGAGGTCGCGGGTTCAAACCTCGGCCAGACCAACACTCAGGGTCTTTAAATAACTGAGGAGAACATGCTGCCTTTTTAATGACACCTGCAAATGGTTAGACGTTCAAGTCTTCTCAGACAAGGACTATAAACCGTAGGCCTCGTCTCCTGCATCTTCAGTGTTACATGGTTAGAAGGGGACGTTAAAGAACCCACAAACTTATCGAAAGGGAATGGAGTTCCCGGTGTTGTGGTCTGGCCTCGATTCAGTGTTCTGTATTTCATGGGTTGGTGTTTTAATAAGGGCTGTATAGCCTGTCTGCACCTTTCTCCCTTGGACTGTTCTGTCCAGAGAATGTTTAAAGTAAAGTAAAGGATGCTTACTACAATGAACATTATATTGAATATTTTTACTAGTAATATATTACAAATATATATACCCCTGCGCTCTGTGAAAATCCACAAACACCAGCTTTTGTGGCAGTATAGACAGCCTGGTTAGGTCCCATAGGAAAAATAGCTAAAGGAGAAACAAACCGTTTATAAAATGACTGAGCCACTACCCATGTTCTCATTTGTCGATAGGTGTGTTTATATGATAGTATGTAAACACCGTTGTGACGTTTCAGATTTGCACGTATTTTTAAGAATTATTTTATAAAAGCAATAGAGCACTTTTTTCATGTTTGCAGAGCCTAATCTCAACACTCGAAAGTTATGCAAACCCTCAACTATGGCTTGGGTTTGCATAACTGTCTCAAATTCTCCCAACCCTCCTCGTGTTTAGATGAGGCTATGTAAACATGGGAAATATGCTCTATTGCTTAAATCTTCAAAATATCTTCCAAGATATCATATATCTTCACATTCTTAGATACAGTAAAATGGTCCTTTTGGTCAGAACCAACTAAAAATATTTTTAAAATCTAACATCAATCATAAGACTGGTATCTGACTTTTGTATTTTTGTAATAAAAATAAGGAATAAAGTGAAATTTTAACAACTTTGAACAGGACAAGTAAATGTTGACATGAATGTGCCTTAATACACTTCAAGTGTGACCATGCAGACAACCCTCATATTGAGCATCAAAATATTTATAAAACACTGAAAATTTTACACATCCTCATCCTCTGTCAAGCTGTCACTATCTTCTCCAGAGGCACTTAAAATTATCTGTGCCCAGTTCTTCCTCACTATCTTCCATAATGATAGGAAAGCGACGATGATAACTATGACAATTGATCTCACATTGCTGCCTGTATAACACCAGGGAGGCTAGCAACATTAGACAGAGGATAACAACAGAAGATAGCAACTTTCTGTTATAAACAGTATTATAGTACTGTAATTCCTATCATGTCTTTTAGCCTGGGTAGGGGGTATCATATCCTTTGTGGATCAAACGAGGTGGAGGGATACAGTTTCTTCTGCAGGAAATTGGTGGAGGGTATACAAATCTACACGAGCCCTCCCCCATCTAATACCATAAACTGTCCCTTGAAAGTACTTCATGAGGAGACAGTATTGGATAGGCATATAAACAGAGGGGGTTACATGAATATCTGTAGGGGGTGATAACGGGGGGGGGGGGGGGGGAGCAACTCATCAAAAATTAATGTGCTACAGCAGTGATGATAGTTTTTCATGTCCTGGTTTTTATTAGTGAGCTTGGTCAGTTTTTTTTTAACTGGAAACATAAAGATGTCACATCAAAACTTGTGCATTGAAAGTACCTCCCGTTGTCATATATTGCCTGGAGAGTTTATCCTAAACTGAAACTTTTAAATAGAATTTCATCTTTTCTTAGCCCTACTATTTTACTGAAGATTTACAAAATGACAATATTACCTATTTTAGACTACGGCTGCATCGTAAGGGCCTTTGCAGTAAGAAGAACTCCGATTTTCTGGAAAGGTTGCAAAATAAAGCAATGCGAATAATTTTAAGAACGAATCACTTAACGTGCACACAGTCAATGAGGGAGAGACTTGGTCTGTTAACATTATTTAACAGGCGCCGTTATTTACGTCACCAACTAGTATATAAAATCGTAAACGACTATCACTGTCCCAGGCAACTTCAAGGGTATTTCTCATTGAGATCAGAACTTCGCCGTAAAGCCCTCAGAGATGGTAGGGAACTTCATCTCCCAAGATATAAAACAGCCGTGGGCCAGTCAACATTCGATTATGCGGCTGCAAAGGAATGGAATGACCTCCCCAAAGAACTCTGTGCTTGTGAAATGCTAAGACTTTTTAAAATTAAAACATTTAAACTTTTAATTGAATCAGATAAGACACAACACATATGTAGTGTATAAGTTTTTTCATTGTATTTTTAATCTTAACTTGTATCGATGTGAAATGTATTTTATATTAGGTAGTATTCTTATGCACTGATCACCAGTTTATACCAGCGTTTTTTATGTTAAAATCGCTGATCGGTTTTTTCAGTTTAAATAAAGCATTATTTTATTATTATTATTATTATTATTATTATTATTATTATTATTATTATTATTATTATTATATGCAGTAAAACTATCTGTATGCACAGTGTTATAAAGCGACACAGGGCGCTAAGCATAACCTGTGCGCACAAGCGAAACTTAATAGAAATAAGTAAGTAAGTAAAAAAAAAAAAAAAAAAAAAAAGACATATCTACAGATCTAAAAAACTATAATCTAAGCATAAAAATAATAATAATAAGAATTATTATTATTATTATTATTATTATTATTATTATTATTGTCCCATACAAAGCCTTAGAAAAGTTTTCTAAGGCTTTGTATGCGTTTTTTTATGTTAAAATCGCTGATCGGTTTTTTCAGTTTAAATAAAGCATTATTTTATTATTATTATTATTATTATTATTATTATTATTATTATTATATGCAGTAAAACTATCTGTATGCACAGTGTTATAAAGCGACAAAGGGCGCTAAGCGTAACCTGTGCGCACAAGCGAAACTTAATAGAAATAAGTAAGTAAGTAAAAAAAAAAAAAAAAAAAAGACATATCTACAGATCTAAAAAACTATAATCTAAGCATAAAAATAATAATAAGAAGAATTATTATTATTATTATTAT
This sequence comes from Platygyra sinensis, assembly GCA_019787425.1. Taxonomy (NCBI): domain Eukaryota; kingdom Metazoa; phylum Cnidaria; class Anthozoa; order Scleractinia; family Merulinidae; genus Platygyra; species Platygyra sinensis. The sequence goes on along the minus strand of JAHPZR010056052.1, from coordinate 31,423 downwards.
TATTATTATTATTATTATTATTATTATTATTATTATTATTATTATTATTATTATTATTGTCCCATACAAAGCCTTAGAAAAGTTTTCTAAGGCTTTGTATGGGACAACGGGAGGTACTTAGAGTGCATGATTTTCCCGTCCTGTATCATAAGCTGTGACATAATTGACACACTTTGATGGGTGCCCAACAAGTTAAGTGGGTTGTTTACCATTTACATGGAGAAACCAGTTTGTCAATGGTTTGTGGAAATGGTAGGCAAAAAAAAAAGATTTGGCAATTTACCATTTACTCAAAAAAAAAAAAACAAATTTGCCGAAACATACCATATGACAATGAGTTTAACCTGATCATAATTTCAAGATGCCATGAAGAATTGCAAATGGTTAACACATTTTCCACTTGGAAATTTGGGTTGACAATTTTGGACTACCTTTCAAGACATTCCATTTATTTCAAAAATTTCCCAGCTGGTCATAAGCAACCATGACTAAAAAATGTCCCCTTTCTGATTTTTGTTGTCACTTGAGGAGAGTGGACAGCTGTAAATAGACTTCATTGTTATTTAAGGCAAAGACGTCATGCAAAGCTCACGAACCTGCCATTGATGCAACATTGATGATAACTCCACCACACCCACCATGTGACTGACCCATATGGAGAACACCAAGAAATGTACCAAGAATTACACCCTTCTGAAAAAGGAAATTAAATGAAGCCACTTGATTAATGTTACCTAATGAATCCATTGCAGATTAAGAAAAAGCATAGCAATTGAATCTAATGGCTTGGGTAATTTCCTTGTGGAGAGTGGGTCTGGAGAGATTGCAAGCTTTTAATACCTTTTTTAACAATTTGGCAGGGTGAGGAACATCCACAGATTACTTTGGTTATCCAAAGAGTCTTCATTAATTCTTGAAAAATAGAAAGGGAACTGTCTTTAAGTGTTATTTTCAAATGAATGTCTCCAGTAGTTCAATTCAAACACATATACTCATTTATATAATAGCCAAATCAATGAGCATGCTCTGATTGGTCAATCAGCTGTGGTTTATTGTGCCAGTAAACTCATGGAAAAATTACGTGTCTTCTAACTTACTATATAAAATCAATAGACAACAAGTTTCTATGATTTAGAGGCATTATAAACCACTTGGGATGTTGGTAGAACACTCGAAGGATTTGTTAAACACTCCCCTGCGGCTCATGATTTACAAATTCTTCTCATTTTCTTCCAGCATCCTGCATGGTTTATCAGCCTATAAAACATATCGTCTAGTGGTCTATTGCATAAATATTAACATATGGCAGGATTTAATGCAGTACTGTCCATAATAAGAGTACAAATGTGGAAATACAGTCCAACCTTTCCACAGTAACCACTTTGTCAAGAGAGGAATGTGGGTGTTTGTAGAGAGGAGACCC
>JAHPZR010056052.1:0-25000 GCA_019787425.1 Platygyra sinensis | reverse complement strand
ATAATTTTAAACCCTAATGGTGCAAATAGTTACATTTTTGTTTGATTGGAACTTTTTCATTTTTTGATTCGTATATATGATGATGTTGTAATTTTAAGCGGTAGAAGTGGTTTAAATTTTGATTTCAAACATATTAAAGCGCCATTCAGCTCTGCAAATGAGCACTATATAAATTTATGCATGATTGTACTGTATTGCATTCTATTGTATTGCATCGTATCGTATCGTATTGTATTGTATCTTCATTTCGCTCTGGAGAAGTCTCTGCAAGGAACTCTTGAACTCCAGAGTGGATCGGAAGATTTTTAGGGCCATAAGAACGAGGTTGGTGATTTTTCTCAACTCAGGGTCCAGTTGTTCAAAGGGTGAATAACGCTATCCAGTGGATAAATCGCTACCAGTGGATAAGTATTAGAAAACCAAACTGCAACATTTCTCAAACCGTTTTAAGCTAAGAAAAGAAACTAATTATTATAACAGCGGGGATAAATTAAGATGTCTGACTTGGGAATCTAATGTCGGCTGCTCCCAAAGGATGCGCATGATCTCTTTAATTTTCATTTGGAAGCTTGTGGAAGCAGAGTCGAGGACTTAATATTCCCAAGTCAAACATCTTATTAATCCTTACATACTAATTAGTCTCTTTTCTTAGCTTAAATAGTTTGACTGTTTTTTTGTTCTTACCCTGATCCTTAATTATTCTTGGTAATATTTCACTTTGTTACACTACTTTGTTACACTACTTATTTATTTCGGAAAGCTTATAATCTATAGAACATCTGATCAAGTATGAATTTATAGTTAATATTATGCAATTTTATAGTTGGAATATTAATTAGCTTTAGATTTTTCCATTTTTATGTAACTGATTTGACTGTAAATAGTAGAATTCTAGTTTTTGTCATTGTAAAGCGCACGAGAGCATTTTCTTATGTATCGTGCGCTATAGAAGCAATAAAATTATTATTATTATTATTATTATTATTATTATTATTATTATGTATTTTTATTTCTCATTGTACAACTGACGATGGATGATGTTTCATCCGAAACATGTTTTGATTAAAAAATGAACTTCAAAAACATCCTATGGTTCATCAAAGCGATATCTTACTTCGTGCTATTATTATTATTATTATTATTATTATTTTGTTAGACATACTATGATTGCAACTAAACTATATTAATTTGAGATTCATTTTTATACTTCCAATAATATATTTTTTAATTTTTTTATTTCGTGGCGTACCTGAAAGCTGTAGCTTGCAGGTAAGCGTATTGAACACGCTAATAAAGCGATTGATTGATTGATTGATTGAAAATTAGCAGCAGAAAAACAACGAAGACTACAGTAACAACTACTGAAGCTTCATCAAACACAAAAAGACCTGTCATTTTGTATTGAAGAAGTCCACTATTTTATGTGCTTTAAGCTTAATAACTATAAAAGGTAGAAGAGCAACTTGATTTATCCGAACAAATTATTGTTTTTCAAGACGACAACAATGATGTTTTTGATGCGCAACGAAAAACGTTTTGTCAACAATCGAGTTCGACGAGCAAACTACCTCACAAACCTAAGCGAGACTGACACATCAGAGGAAAACTAAAACGAACTATCAGCTTGAATATTAAGAGAAATTGAGTAAAGAACTGACCAGACAGCTGCTTTAGATGTATATAAGATAGGAAAAGACAGACTAGTGCAGATACTAGAGATAACTTTATTTCAATGTCTTTGATATATCACAAGAATTAAGAGTAAAGACTATAAAGATTATTACACATCGAAACTCGTAACTGGCAGGGCCGTTTGTGTCTCTGTGAAGAATTCGAAGGTTGGCAGCGGGCTGGCAGGGACCGTATCAGTGATGTTACCGCGATTCTCGGAATCTTTTGGCAACGTCTCTTAAATCTCCTTTTGACTTAATGATATCTGTTTGGTTCCTTCTTTACTTAGTGCTTCGTTTGATAGACTCTCCTGGATTTCATAAGCGGAGACAGCAACGCTTGATCTCCATACTTTCTGTTCTTTAGTTCCGATTTGACTTGGCAGTATTCACGAAGTGCCTGACATGGCTTCAGCAAAGTCTGTTTGAACAAGAATGATTAAAAAGAAGCATAATGAACTGAAACAGTTCTATTTGAGCAAGGCCTTTTTTGAAGTTTATCTCAAGGATCATAAGTAGATTACGCTCCGCCGACCGCGCGCAAGTAAATGGATATTTGCTTTTCACCCCCAAAAATTATGATTATTTAATTCATGCGGCTGGCACAGGCAGTCTTTAAAATTTTCACAATTCTAATGAAATCTCTCAGTATAGTCTGGGGAAAAAAACCTTTCCGAATTAAAAGTGGAAAAAAGTAACATAAACGAGATAAATGTTAATCAGTCATCAGGGAAAACTAGGGTTTTCACTAATTTGTGAGTAACTCATGTATCTCTCACCTTTAATTCGCTTCTCTTCTTGCCAGGAATATTTGCCCCCATTCCTGCGGTAAATCCGTCACTTTCATGCGCTAGAAAAACAGTCATTGCCAGAAACATAGCAAAAAACCAACAGAAAAGATAAAATTTCATTATTATGAATACGCCCTTAGGTCCCCTCAATGACAACCGACATCAGTTTCAATACCGTTTATGTTAAACGCTAAACAGGTGACTTCGTCAGACATTGCGCTTGACTTTTGATGAGCTTTGCGAACTCTTCATTTAACGTATTAACGTGGGAAACGTTTAATTTTAAACATTTCAATCAAGCTTAAGATCATAACTAAAACTGAAGCTTAAAAGAGATCTTTAGTCTCCGCAGGTTGTGAATAGGAACAGTAATCTATGGAGCTTTCTTTGATTAAGCATTTCCTGAGAGTTTTAGGACAGTCAAGTGTATTGTTGTATTTTACATTACCAGGAAACCAGTTACATGGGATTGTCTATGGAGAAGCGTTTACATTTGTCTGTGGAGAAGCACTAACATTTATCTCACAAACTTTTCTGTTCTTTTCTTATGACGCCTTTTCTCTTGTTAGTTATATCGATTCAATTCCTGTTTAACCGGTTGAAGGGGTCTAGACTGCAGTAAGTCGAACCTCTGTGGTTTAGTTCGTCGATTAAATATGATAATCCATTTATAGTCGAGCGGTACTAAATGGAAATTTACCATTAAAAGTCCCTTTTATCAGTGTTTCAAAGCAAATCGTGTTAAGAATATCTACGTATGGCTTCGAGAAAACAAGTGAAGTGAGAAATAGCGCTTCTTTGGCAAGGACCTCTAGTCTAACTACTCTCGCATATGAAGAACAGATGTGCCGGGCTGCGCACGTGATGTGGTGGTTAGAAAAGACAAGTTTGAAACTAACAAGAACGAATCACTTTTAGACAATGCTTTCTTTGTCATCTCGCTGAACCGATGATTGGCAACTGCAATTTAACTTTTACTAATAGTGTACTGGTGTACCAAACAACCCTGTTGGAGTTGACTTCTTATGACTTAAACACGTCTTTTTGTTGCAATAAAATTTACATGTGTCCTTGTCACCTGGGTGAAAACTTTCTATTAAGATTGCTATAATAAATTATGACGCTGAACCTAGAAATATCAAGCTTTCCGCTTAAGCAATTGCTTGTACACAACCATTTCCTGCATGGCCGAAACACTTTTTGCTACGCTTGATAAAATTCGGGTCAAGACTCCAAAACATGCTTCAAAACGCCTGCAAATGATCTAAGCCTGGCGCATTCACAGTCGACATTGCTGGGCTACTCTCTTCCCACTGTTACCTCGAACATCCAGTTTAATTCGTCTAGTACTGAGGTTTATTTCAGTCTTTCAGCTAATAGATTCGCAGGTGATTTTAACGTACAGAAATGACACTTTTTTGATGGCTACTTTTGAACAACTTCAATATTAAGTTCAAAATACCAACTCTCCTGATCTCTGCGAATTTGGCGGTACACTGACGAACATACGAACATAATATATAGGCTTGATTGTCTTTTCGTTATTCTAATTATATCCCTCATATGCTAAGCAATGCATGAATAATGAAAGAGAAGTAAAATTATGATCAATCTTTTTTTGCTTTGCTCTGATCTTTATTGTAATAGTGATTCTATGTATAAGTTTAAGATTTCAAACTATCTCAGTTACGACTTGGCCAAGTTACATTGTCATGAGTGTAAATATTATTAATAACAACAGTTCAGGGGTCGATGTTTCTTTTAAGATCTTGTGTCTGTAATCTTCTCTGAAGCGTGTTTTACTTTCACTGGACGGGACGAGGACCAGGAACAGGGAAGTCATCGTCTTGTAAAATCTCTCGTTTGCAATGTTCCCTCGCCACTCTGCACATGCTATCCAGGGCACGTTTATTAGCCTCGAGAGATTAAAACAAAATCAATGAAAATGTCAGCATACATTGCGGAGCATGAAAAATCTAAGTAGGGAACAGTAGTAGTAGTAGTAATTTTAAAAAGAACCTACTCTAGAATAAGAGAATTTCTGCTGTTATGTAAGAGTTTTATTCCTGCAAGGTACCAAAGCGGTTGGGTGGCTTCTGCCGCAAATTTTTTTTTTACTTTTCTCAGAGGATTCGCGTTTTGAACGTTTGACAAACATTCCTGTTAGTGTCACGGAAGGCCGAGTTGGTATCCCGATTATTAAAAGTATATACGGAAGAAATCTCCTGCTCAGTAAAAAAAATAAATTTAATCAACAATAGTGCAACCAGAAGAAAAAAGAAACAACAAACTTATTCAGTGAAGAAACGGAAAGCCTTTGCGAGGCTTAACAAGCTCACTGCGTGAAACACACGACAACAATCAAATGTTTGAGTTTACCTAAAGGTACGTCTAAGAAGCCTCGGTTCATGTATACGATTTTAAATTGTAAAAATTAAAGTTCTAACGATTACTTTCGTACACTACCCGCCATATTCTAGTCTAGAGAGTTAATAGTACCGCAAATTATTTTTTGGACTTTATAAGAAACCCATGCACGATTATTTTTTAGAATTCTTGGAATAAAAAGTCACAAGAGCAATGTAATTATCAATGATATTCAGCTCGTCGTAACAATCTGGTGCAATACTGCTTGAGCCGCATGCAGCCAAGTCGAAAGAGGTAAATAAAAGAATATACTATACTGTCGGTAAATTCAGTAGACAAATAAAAGATAACGAAAGTAAACCTGCAGTTGATTTCTTTTGAAGTGCGGGTTCCCTGCGGTGAAGCTCTGGCACAAGGGAAGATACACTGCAGCTAGAAGGAGGGTCGAGAGAAAAAACGCTGTTGCGATTCCCTTCTTCATAGTTCAGTTGGTATCGATTGAAAGACTTTGCAAAAGTTTGCGGTGCTAGTGATGACCAGTTTAAAGCTGTTGCTGATTTTATAGACGACTTAATTACAGCTTTCCTTTGAAAATGCAATCAATAGTGTTCCGTTAATGACCCAGACAAGTAAATAAACGGAAGATTTCTCAATAGTTTGTTAACTGTAAAGTAATCAAGGAACCATTTTACTTGTAGTACTCTAATTAAGCCGCATTTTAATAGCCAAGTGACAGAAACCTGCGGTATACTTTCTTTTCCATTAGAGCAGTGTTCAGTTTCTGATTAACAGTTTGTTTACCGAGAAACTCTATAAGTTTAACACTGTTTGACCAAGCGAATTACTAGTTTATGGTTTTTGAAAAGCCCCACCTTTTGATGATAAACCTAACCGAGTGAAACTCATTGAACAGCAGTGATAAATTTGGTATTTAGTGCATTAAAAGTTTAGTAAAACCTATTTCCGACCACTTTTCTTGTGATGTTAATTTCACCACGTGGTTTCTAAATGGTATTCTTTTTGACATGTATATATCTGTCCATTTTGTTAAGATAAACTCCATTTCCAAGGCTTCTAGTCCAGTGAGAGGAAATTAAAAGATTTACTTGTCTTAAACCTTATTTACTTAGATTACTTCATAAAATCCATTGTAAGGATTTTTAATTTCCCGAAGCGTCATTATGAGTGACAAACCAACAAATGTTAAAAAGCGGAGGAAACTTCGCCAAAAATAAAAACACATTAACTTACACGAATAAAGCCGCTTGTTTCTGAAAACAGATGGCGAGTGACTTGTTTGTACCACTGGTGGAAGAGATGGGACGTATTTGCAATCAGTTTTATTTCATCAGTTAATCAAAGTCCAATTATTTTTACATCTCACGAGAGAGATATATAGAGTTGAACCGCCTTATCCCTATCAAAAATTCGGAATTCAGGACTAGTAAAGTCAATAGATTATGCAAGCAGTTTTTAAAGTACCTTGTTCTAGAAAGTTAAGGAGCAGAAAGGGTAAAATTCACTGTCACGGTTATATCTGCCGCACTTTGCATTCGTACAAAGCTACTTGTAGAAGTGAATAAAACATCCGCGTAATAATCTAGAAGGAATGCTTGTATGCCTTGAGTTTATTTCTCAGTTGGGAGAGCTGTATGCTTCACGGTATGTAAAAAGACAATTTTTGAGCTCACATCTAAACAATAATGGCGTTTACTCTTTCCTCAAACCAGTTGAAGTTCACTTTTGGAAGAGATATTGATTCATCTCAAATCTATTTATTCGTTTATCTATCTGAAGAAAATAAAACGACGAAATTTTTCTGAAAAACGTCAGAAGTTAAATTAATTCGCTTTTATTATTCAACAGTTCTCCTCCATGTTAGTCCGCTAAAAGCCCAATGCCTCTTAAACTGAACCCTGTTTTGTTTCATTAAAAAGGCTTTTTTATACATACAATTCAAATGAGGAAGTAGTCAACAAATGTATGCCAAATATATGTCTACTGAATAGCGGTGACAAATTTGTTGATTTTGTATTTCTATGAAGGCTTGTGCCTTCGCAAGTAAAATTGCCGACGATGTTTTAAGATTTACGTAAATGCATTTTGAGAACTTCAAACACAAAATAATTGCTTTCACATCAAGTTAGGATTTCCAGTACAGTGTCTTAAATCTTCTGTTTTAAAAGCACTTCAAATATTTATATACAGGAAGCAATGAAATCAAAAAAGGAAAAAAAATCAGTTCAACGTTTCAATAGCTTCAATTTTAGTAGTTTTGTTTTATTGAGCAAATTAGGGAGAGCGAAATTTATTCACTTCTAATTCATAAACAGATGGTTTACACACACAGACTTTTTTTTTTGTTATATAATAAGAGCACAGCTAAGCTCAAGTGGTTGGCTAGGTCGCGCACTCATGTAGATGTATGGGTTCGTTCTGTGTTTCTTCTGATGTCTTGTACCGCATTGCTTTGAGGCCGTAACTACACGTACGTTATTTGAATAGATTCTATGACCAGTCTGTCAATGATTAAATTACCTACAACTGGATGACCTAGCTCTTTTAATTTATTTTTGTTTAAAAATAAGCTATTTTAAGTTTCCAAATACAACAACTAACAAACCCTGTTTCACTGCCGGCTAAGGATCGATGAACGCGCGAAGTTGAAATACATAGCTACTGAATAATTTTACGGGCTACTCGAGAAGTTCTCACCGACCTGCTGATACGGCTGGTGAAGGTAGACACTGAGAGAGCAGGAAAAGTTTCTTTCTAGAAATTTTGTTGGTTTGAGCTTTTGTTCTTGAGAGTGACGTGCGAATATAGTGGCACCATAATATTCTCCACAATCCCGGCCATTGATACAAACTGGTTGTTTAGATCGAGTCACTACTTACCATTCCGCGTCTTGTATCCCAATTTCCACTACCGCCGGCAAAACCTTCGCATGGTCCAAGTACCACAAGGGTGGAAAACAGAACCGCTAGCACAAAAAATCTAAAGGTGGTGCCTCTTCTCATCTTTCTTTGCTGTCCTCTGGTCTTCGCAAACGTTAAGATCAGTGGTTGTATTTGATTGTTCAAGGCTGGTCAGCTGAGCGATTTATATAGTCGAGTGACCCTTCAATCTACGACTTAAAACGTGTAAATAAAAAGACGTTGATACAATGCCAACTGTATTTATTGACGGCAAACGTTGCATCCGGCCCTGAAATGACGCTTAGCTTTGCGTGTTCGATTTATCTGTTTCTATCTCACATCCGAAGGATTTCATAATGTTGCCACTTGTAATTTCCTTTACTTCAGAGTAGACAGTAAAAATTGACATCCTGTCACTTAGCCTGTGTCACCAAGACCAGGATATTCTTGGAAAACTATTTGTTTGGCGGTAACCTCCGAAAAAAATATTCAAATGTAAGCATTGTTTCATTTTGAATCAGCGACAGCAAGAAAAAATAAACAAAGTGGTCCGGTTTGTATGGTACACTTATAACTGTATCAATAACATCTTGAATGTGTAGTTCACATTCACGTACAAATTAGTACGTTTTTGCAAATAATGGAATAACTTGAAATAAATTACGTTTAATTTTTTGGTACTAATATCGAAACAAAGATTTCCCTTGGTCACTCCTAACGTCAGTTTGAATCAGTATTAGTTATGCGAGCTTGTTTTAACGCATCAAGGATATATGGGCGATGTTCTTAATTAGCCGGCGTTTTTCTTTATTCTCACGCTTGTGCTAGCTTTGAATGTGTTAAATGCTAAAGCCAGTAAATCGATCTTTCCCGCTGCTGTATGTTTTTGGTCTCCGCTGGCAGGTCTTTTCCCGCTAATTCAGTAAATCAAACAAAGATATCAGCTAATAATAGAATGAAAATCGAACAACGTTTTTACATTTCCATTATCCAGTTTTCCGTTTCCTATCAGGGTTCCGACAAATTTATTTTCAGTTGAATCAAAGAAAAGGTTAAGATTGATCTAACAAGAAATGTCGTGGACAATTTGGGTAATTGCACAATCATTCTATTCTGACAACGTTATCTCTACAAAGGTTCTTTTAAGTATTCAGTAGCGGTCCCTCAAACTATTTGGAACGCATTGTCACGACATAGCGATTGTTTCCCTGCCACTTTTTTCTGCCAAAATACAATTGACAATTTTTCGCACTGAATTAAAAGACAGCTCTTCAAAGTGAAATCTGTTGTATCTTGTCTCCCGTTGGTAAAATACCTTGGGTATATATTTGAAGTTACGTTTTTATGGAAAATGAGCCGTTTCACCATCTGGCTTTTAGTGAAAAGTTTATTCCGAAATAATCACGCGAACCGCTTTTAAGCGGGGTAAGCAACTCAAATGTTATCGCTGTTTAGTTGTTATCTTACATACACAAGGGAATTTAAAGGGGAAACAAAAGCATTTTTGAAAAACCTCTTGAAAAAACAGATTAAATGTCCTTTTTCTTCCCTTAAGTGGCAATCAGATAAAACCACTATGTTTTACTTATCGCGACTGAAAATCACAAGACAAAGAGAGTAAGAAACCTACCATGATAGTAAATTAATTGTTTTCTGGTCCGACTGAGCCTCCACCTTGGACATCAATCAAAGTTGTTGTGCCTTTTAAATCTTAATTGTTTACAGTAAAATATATCATGGTTTTGCAGTCGTTAACAAAGATATTACAACGGTAACTAACCTGACTATCGTACAGACTTTATTAAGTCTCTGATACAATCAGTATCTGCTGTATCGGTTCCGTAAGTTGATAAGAACCCGTAATAAAGCGAGCTTACAGAAAATAATTATCAGGTCATTCAGTTAAACCACGCTTTTCTGTGTTGTTGACGATTAAGTGGGTTTGAAGAAATAATAAAAGTGAGACACCGAAATTTCCTTAGGGAATCTCGTCGCTTTTTGTGCTTATTTACTTATAGCTCTCTGACAATAAACCCTCCGTTTGCTTTTGATCCAAAACCTACGTCGCGGACACTTTATGCCAACAGCGTTAAATTTCCGTCTACAATGCTGGCTATTGATCACAAATTTTGACTTATTTTCTGCTAAGATTTCTCGTCGGAGGGAATTTTGCCCTTTTAAAGAGGTTTTGGCTATATTCAGACGGTTAAGATTATTGCAAAGATAAAAGGTTTTTAAGATAGCGAACACAAAACGACAGCTCGAGTCAACATATATCATATATACATCGAAAGTCCCTGAACATACGCTATTGCTATCTAAACAAAAAAGAAACGCTTTTAATTTGCTGGCGAGGTAAAGTCAAAGAAATGATATTGCTCTCCAACTCTAAGCGATAAGGCCAAAGACTTTCAATGAAGGACGGTCAGACCGAAAGGTTTGCTGTATCACTGGTTTGTGGGCGTATTATCAGAAATTTGGAGGGTAAAAATAAACTTGAAATACACTGCCATAGCTTTGATAGTCTAATGACAAAGACTCGCACACGTCACACTGCTTCAGCACTTATTTTCTTTTATTACATGTGCCACACTATAAGGGTTAATCTCGGTGTAAAAACCTGTGAAGTTTTTCTTTGTTTTGTAGCTATTGTAAGGGTTAGGGTCTATTATGTTTACTTCTTTGTTTGCTTTATGTCACAAGTGAGTGTTACAGTTTCTTACACTAAGGATTAGCCCACTATACAGTTTAATCAAACATCTTCAGCTGTGTAGTTTGAAAAAGTTCGCTGTTCAGTTACATAAGTATTACATGACGTAACAAGTCAGCCGCTGGACATGATTTTACTCCTTCAAGGGCGCGGGTGCGTCTTCGTCTTCCATTAACTCTCGTTTGCAGTATTCTCTTAGCGCATGACACATGCTTTTTTTTTCCTTCATCGCCTGCAGGAGATAGAAAAATGTGTTCTAGTTGTGGCTTCTTCAATTTACACTTAATAAAAGCGTTTGAAAAGGGGGGATCAAGAGAAAATATTAACATTTCTACCACAAATATAAGCTTAAAGGGGAGGGTACACCTGAACAGGAGTGAAATTTGAAGTAATATAAAAAGGAAATTGTTGACAGTTGACTCCCCACCACCCCCCCCCCCCAAAAAAAAAAGAGAGTTCCCACTGAGGTTGGTAGGGGATTGTTTAGTGTCCATCTACCAATTCTTCACTTCAAATTTCAATTTTCCAAATCCATCTAAACTTCAACGTTTCATATTTTCCTCAATTTAACCTATCCTATGAGAAAAAATATCTCTTTCCCAAAATGGCCAAAATCACTCAAAAATTTACACAAAACCGCCAAACAGTGGTAATGGTTATAAGCATAGAGATTTAGAGTTGGTTGAAACGTGACTGAGATATTGGCAGGAAGGCGGTGTTAAGCGACGTCAAAACAGCCGTCACCTGTACCCCGCCTTAAGCAGTCACTCTGTTGTGAGGAAGTGCAAATATGAAGTACACCGGCACATCTTGCAAAGTGCGATGATTGTCATGCAGGCTCAAAAGAGAATATGATATTGAAACCCCGGGGGGGGGGGGGTACTTCCTTATAAGAGGCTACTGGCGATGTGCCGCTGGATGGGGTCGCATTTTCACGACTGGATTGACTATAATGGGGTTACATTTTTGGTAGAGTTACTAGAATAGGATCGCACATTTTCGGGATTTCTGGGTTAAGAAAATTCTGGTAATCAGGGATTTAAACATAGGAAGATTCGCAGTTAAAAAATGTTTCGTACATATGTTGTTTCAAAATTTAACATTCGGCTCGCATTGAAGTCCGTTCACAACTTAAACATTAACGACTTGCACAACAGTGCAGAACCCCTGGGTCCAGAACAAAGTCCAACAAATCATACGTGCTAAGGTATTTATTTCCCGTCTAATCTGCGTTGTTATCTTCTATCGAAGTTAGCTCAACTTGGATCTTCTTTTGGATTAGCAAGCGTTTGATCTCTTTCGCTTGGAACTTGTTAGCTTTCAACGTAAAGAATATTTGCATTTGAACTATTCATGACGGTACGTTTGTTAATACCTCGGTTAGCATATGTACCAGAATGTTTGGACTGTAGGTGAAAAGTAAAGTGTTCTACATCCAGTTTAACAAACTCGTGTAAATTCATTTTAAGATGACCTACTTACAAGGCTCTATAAGGTAGAGGAATAAACAGAACGTGACTAAGTTGGGATCGCAAAAATTACATTAGCCCAAAAGTGACTAAGATGGGGTCTATAATTGGCCACGGAATAGACTATAATGGGGTGGGGGTTCTGAGAGGCCAGCGGCACATACCCAGCAAAAATTTACCTAAGTCCCCCCCCCCGGGATTGAAACAAATGATAAGTCAAGAATTGCTTTCGAAGTTCAAGTTTGTATAGGCATCAATGAAATGAACGAATGAATGAAGAAAGTTATTTGAGTATCAATGGCATTTAGCGCAAAAGAAAACTAATTGGGGACACTATTTACAATAACTAAACTGGTGACGAAGCCCTGGAAGAAAAAGACCTTTTTAACTTGGGTGGTTTGTTGTCCCATTTCTTGCTTTCAAATTTTTAAATAGTGAAAGTATTTTTAGATGGATAAAAGAACAATTCTCTACAGAATATCACGTGCTCTGTAATGGGAAAACAAACTTAGGTCTATTGTATGCAGCGAAGTTTATGCGTGAATTTTGAGCATCTACCGGAAATGACATAATATGTATAAAACCTATTCAGATGTGACATTAAATTTAGAATGTGTTAACACTCTAGACATCTTTGGTATAGAAATGCTCCATTAGCAATAATATAGTTATAATATAGTTATTATTATAAGAGCTCATGTTATTTTTATTATGCAGAACAAGTGACCCTCAGTAACGTCTGAATATAGTGAAAGCTATTGAGCATAACCTTTCAGGTGGTTCTGTTCATCATAGTGATATCCGAGACTGCACAAGGTGGTTCTAACTTGTTGTAAGTCCGCGGATAAAACTCAAGTATGTGACCACTCAAATGAAAGCTATTGAGCAGTACTTTCATGTGGTACTGTTTATAATGCTGCACATGGTGGTTCTAGCTTGTAAGCAGGCGGATAAAACTCAAGTATGTGCCGTGACCACTCAAATGAAAGCAATAGAGCAGTGCTTTCTTGTAGCACACATGATTATGCCGCTGTACCAGGTAACTCTAACTTTGAAGTCTCTTAAGGCTTGTGGCCATTTAAATGAAAGCTTTTAAGGACGTTCGCGCCCAAAAACCATCCCACGTCAAGAAAATGATAAATGATTATTGAGATTAAGCTTGACGTTACGCCAGACGGCAAACGGCAAATATGAAACTTTTGCCTTCTGTCTTTAGCTCTTTGAACGGTAGAGTAAAAATACTTGTATTTGTGGTGAATAGTAGGAGACATTTTTCTCTTTTTTTGCGATTTAATTAAAGATTAGAAGAAAAGAACACAAACTCAGAGGTCATCTTTGCCGTTTGCCGTCTGCCGTAAACGCCATGCTTAAACTCACTATTAGATTAAAAACGTAAAGAAATCGGGGATCACCGAACTCGTTTTGAAGATAAGGCGTATCACAGACTATAGCATTTCTAGGATTTCCAGTCACTCGAGGTGATTCTGGCCGGATTCATTACTATCGGTATATATTTAAGTTGAAGAATCATATCTAAGTTATGTTTGTTTAACACAGCATATATAGACCTATTTGATAGATCTTTGCTACATGTCATTAAATAGCCCTTTTCACGGTTAACTTTTTCTCATTTGCATTACAATAAATCATCTAGCATGTATACGAGACAATTTCGGGCTATTTTGTAGTTTTAGGCCGAAATTGCCTCGCATCCACGTTAGATTACATTGTTAAGCAAATGAGAAAAATTAACCGTGAAAAGGGCTATTAGGTAGAATTAGCCCTAAAAAATGCAACTTCTAAGTCACACACACCTGTATCCATGTACCAATTGGACCCTATTTAAACAGTATCTGAGAAACAATTAAAACTTCCCACGTACAGATTTTTTGTTTTTTAGTATAGTAGAAAGAATCAGAAAAGGAAGTGATCTACCGAAAAAAGTGGGGGTCACCGAGCATCCAACAAAAATATTCACACACCAAGTTAACGCAAAGGTCATCAGCTCCATATTTTGTTCGACTTTCGACTCGGTGCGCGCGCTTGAAATGAAATAGCACTTTTATGTGTAATTATTTCTGCTGATCAACAACGACAAATTGCCAACACTTACTTAATTGAAAAAAGTAATCTGCTTCGTTCATGTGTTTTAGTACTGTTATTTTTATTACTTTTGATAAGAATTTTCTCTTTTGAGGAATAATGCTGTTACTAGGATGCGGCCGGATGAACACAAAACTTGACATTTTGTTGACATGTAAATTGCGACTACAGCGGAAATTTGCTTTAGATTAACTTGGAGGACATAATATGCTCTGTTTGCCTAAACCAATAACCACTTCTTATGGTATCAATTCTTTAGTTACTTGGCAGCAATATCCTGGAACTCTCTTCCTGACCATCACCGCACTTTTTCTGATATAACTTCTTTCCGACGACAGATTTCTACTGGGAACAAATGATTTTGCACTTTTTTACATTAAACTTAAACTTTTTGCAAAGTTTAAAAAAATTCTACGAAGGGGGTTCAGAGCCACCTTAAATTTTCGAAAATTTAAGGTGGCTCTGAACCTCCTTTGTATAATTTTTTTAAACTTTGCAAAAAGTTGCATCTTACCATGCTGATTACAATTCGATAATTAAAAAATGGGGGTCACCGAGCTCGTTTTTGAGTTAAAAGCGCTTAAAGGTAAAATTAAGGGTGTTTTTAGCAGGTCATATTGTTGCTATGGTAACCTATTGTGCCATAAAATTAACAGCAACTTGTTCACCGATGATTGGGCAGTCTGTGGATACCATGATTGTGGCATAACTGATAAAGAGTGGTTATAATGACTCATCAAACTCTAAGTCTTGGAAAGTACTGGAAACTGTTTTCAGCCACCTTAATTACAAATTGACTGTCCGTGCTGTTTTTTTTGGAAACATTTTATAAAACAATAAACGATCTCTCAGGTGTTGATTGCGATAAAAATAAGTTAATGCATTCTTAGAAAACTTTCTTGAACTGAGTTGAATCATGTAAAACGTAAAACATACACCAACGGATCAGATAATTGCTCGGTTGACGTAAGTAAGCAACTGTCTCTGTGCTAGACTACCAATGCAAAGTTCCCTTTTTTACTTTAAAAGACAGTATTGACCAAAATGTCTTAATTAAAGACAAAAAGTGGTTGTTTCATTCTCTCCTTCAGGTTTTGAAATAGGAAAAAATACGAATGGTTTTCAAATGAAAAAAGAGAGGAAGAAAAATATGTGGTTTACAGCTTCATATCTACTCACAAGCTACATTTTCCATTGCATGAATAGCGGCTACCATTTGATTATGCTGAGAAATCAATGCTTTGCGTTTTTAATTGTAAGCGTGGGCAAGCTTATTTCTTTTATCGCGAAAATATTTTAGCTTAAACTTCGAAAATTAAAGCATCTACTTGCAAGTTTCACAATGTCTTTGGCAACCCTAAGGACACGCTGATCTGTCCGGTCAAACAGAGCTGGAACAATTTTACGCTTTGCGCTGATCTGGGCGATTCATACAAGAACTCAGACGTTATCATCAAACGCAGACATTACTAGTCCAGTCCCTGAACTCTCCTTTCTTCCCGCCGCCTATAGGGGCTGAACTCGGGCAGGCGAAAGAAGAGTCCAGGATAACTTGCATGCGCATGCTCAGAACGAACCAATCAAAAATTGCAAGGTCCCAACCACGCTGCTTGTGTCGCGCAATGCCTTTTTAAGCTCGCGCTCTGAAAAAGGAGCATTTTCTTTGACGTTGATATTGTGGTAAAAAACATAAAAACATAAAATGGAAATATGGTTTATCGTGGTCTGTACTCTTATCGTCAACGAGTACGCGTCATTACTCTTTTCCCAAACATTTTTTTCGTATTGTTTCTGCATGTTGAGCGAGTTTGCAAAAGTTTTTGAAAGGAGAGTCTGACGCGCGCAAGTAGGTCATTTGCATAATGCAGCGCGTGTACTTTCAAGTCCGAGTCGGTGTTTTCAATTGTCAACAAATCTTGACAAAGATTTCTTTCGTTATCTTTGATATTGTTGTGGTAAAAAACAAATCGAATATGGTTTACCGTGGCACGGGTGAAATTCCTCTGATGTGGGATTAACTGACATGTCTGAATGCAGATATTGTTATTCAGAAAATCGCGCCACAAGCGAAATCTGGAAAGTTCTTCCAAATATGTTTTTTTCCCCTGATTTGGGGGGGGAAAAATGGCGGCGTTCTGAGCATGCGCATGCAAGTTATCCTGGACTCTTCTTTTGCCCGTCTGGGTTCGGCCCCTATAGGCGACGGGAAGAAAGGAGAGTTCAGGGACTGGACTAAGACATTACAAGCATGTGGGCTGTCCTCTCCGAAGTGTTTCTTACATCAATGTCAGGCTTAAGTCCACGGTTTTTAATTAAAAATTAAACCCTATAGACCTTTGCATAAATGGCGCCTAAATTTGAATAACAATACTTGGTAGATCCTTAGCCTCACGTTCATGTTTCAAGACAAAGGAAATTTCACATGAGTGTGAGGCTATGGATGTACCAAGTATTGTTATTCAAATTTAGACGCCATTTATGCAAAGGGTCTTGGTTGTTTTTTAACATTTAAGGCATTTTCTATTTGTAAAACATTTTCAATCAAGTTAAACTGAGACCGATTGATGATTCAAGTGAGGCAAAATCATTGTAATTGGCATGATTGAGAAAAGAATGTCACTTTTTTGTTGGGTTTTCCTTTTAAAATACTCAGCTCTGCTCCAAAGAAAATGTCCCAATCTACGATGCGTTTTTTCGCTTCTTTATCTTGGAATCATAACAACGAAGTCCGGGTTCAAAGCATTAATTTTAGTGACCTGCGACAGAAAATACAGTATTTTAACTTGGTGATCGGTTAGCGTGTTAGTAAAGAAAATGGAAACAAGAAACACAGTGCGAATGACCTCCAGGACTCTCTTCCACGAGCCATTAACGCATGTAAATAATTGAACAGTTGGAAAGTTTGTTACAGCGACTACCAACGCTATGACAAGGAAAATTGCTAGCTTTTTTGCATAACTTTTTTAGTGTAGGTTTGAAAAGATGCTCCCGCTTGACGGCTTTGACTCTACTGTTTGCTTCAATTGTGTTGGCCCTGTTTTTTTTTTTTATCTTTAGACCAAACCGAACAAAAGACACGTAAAGTATATACTCATCACACTCATTACAATAAATGAACCCTTGGTAATAGTAATTAAGTGACTAGTCCTCACATCGTCGTCAAGCGGCTGTAAATCTTGACAAATGCATCTCAAAGACTCATAAACTGAAGTATGTCCGATAAAATTCGCGTAAAACTAATAATTACTTTTCCTTCTTTAAAATAAGAGACGTAAATAAACTAAGAAACAAATACGGCCGATTATGCAGTGCAGGATTAGCGAAAAAATCGGTATCCAAGCGATAATAATCAGAATCTTGCTCCTTGGCGGCATACATTGGTTTGTATCATCAGAGTCAAGACAGCTTTGTTCGCTTGATCATGTATTCTACGTTCCGCCATTGATTATCGTTTGAAGTCAAAAAGTGGTTATTAATTGGTCGTCTTGTATCTTAATAACGCACATTAACCACGGATTACTATTCTCGAATCACGACCTCACACTCGCCGTCACTTTGCGGAATGAAATTTTGACGAATGTTGATTTTCGTATTATTGTAATTTGAAAGGAAATATCGTTAAAAAACTATAATTGCTTTTTTACTCATTCAATCGAAAAAAGACAGAAGCATCAAAGTAATCTTGGTGGATCTCACACATCCGACCCCGGATCGTAAAATCAAGTTAGCGGTTTCTAGGTGTCGCCAGCTTCGTCCTGAGTAAAATTACTCTTTAAATACTCTTTAATGATTTGTTTTAAATTTCCGAATTGCTTTCATTATGAATGGCATATCACTCTTCCCGCCGGCATCTATAAAAGGGTTGACGTAAACATTATAAACAAGTTCTAGATTAACTTCCTCACCGGCGAAATTATAATGCAAATTTCGTTTTGAACAATTTCTGTTTCACCTGATCAACCCAGGCCTAAAAATATCTTCATGAAAATAGAACAGCAAGAAGTCAAATCCAGGACATATGCCGCACAATCAAATATGAACTGATGAAACTGTTTTGTACAGTTTGATGCAGCTCTCGTCTTCACCTTTTTTTTTCGTGTATGCCTTATCTTTTTATTTGCTATATTCGTCATTAATAGACAAAAACAAGATGATTTAGCGGGATAACTCCTCCTTGATGATCAGTGCTGTCTACCCTCATAAACAAGCAGTCCTGAATTATTTTTAAATCAATACAATTTTTCATAATTTGCGAATGATTCAAACATCTTCATGATTCTGAGAAACAATTAAAAGGAGACAACATACGAAGCAAAAGTGCAGACCTAAATGAAATTTGAGGATGGAAAAGGCTTGAATTGTCAACAAGCACTAAAACAAAAATTGTGAATAAAACTAACACACATCGTTCCATTGATTATTATTAGTTTTCTATATTTAATTTTCAATTCTCCCTAGCCTGAATTCGTAAGTTAGTTCAGTTTCAGGAATTCTTTTCCAAAGACGAGTCCTGAGACGAATTCATGACTCCGTGAGTGTGAAAGTACGCAGCAAATAGTTAAAATCAACTGACCACCGTGTATTTCCTGCTCTAACTACATGTCATCTAACTATTGTTCAATTTGTTTGGTTTTTGCTCTTTGATACATAGCCTAGCCCAAAGAAACAGTTCGCTACGCTTTTAGATTTAAATTTTAATCAGGGACACAGATTGCTCCAAGTATTTTGGTTCCCCAGAAAGTTCTCTTGTTTCGTTTTTGGTCTTGGAATCTCAATATGATTGTTTTTGCATTTTGCAGTAAGAGTACCATTTTAATTTAAATTTTGAAGACAAATCTGAGCCGTGACAGGTGTGACAAATGGAAAATTGGTGTGCGTTTGCTGTTTTCACCCTGCAGAAGACGGTAAACGAATTACAAAGGAATATGAAAGGTCAAAACTACCTCCAAAGCTCTTTTCCACGTTCCAGTTCCGGCTGAAAACCCTTGTGCCGTTGGAAAGTTAGCAAAGGCAATTAATAGCGCGAGGACAATGAAAATCGCCAAACGTTTCTGCATGATTTGTTCAGTAGGATGCTCTGACCTGAAATGGTTTGTTGCAGTTGCGTAGGTTCTGTTTTTAAACCGAAGCTGTGCTGGGCATGTTTCCTGTTCAATTTGCTTTAGTTTCCATCCACCGCTCTAATCCTTTCAGCGCTGTCTGAGTTTCGAAACATCTTAAAACAATATTTAAGTGAAATCTCGGTGTAGTATTGAAAGGGGGCCACGTTTCCGAGTATGAATTGTTTTAAAGGGAAATCTTCAGGATATTAAAGTCAAGCAGGGCAAATGAACAAATATTCTCATAAACTGCAGTGATGTATTTCGTCGATTAAGCGCCCCACGTTGCTTCTTAATAATTTTAGACTTGCTTTTCATAAATTTTAATACCTGTTTATTTTGTAAAGGTACCTGGAATGATTGTGCTCGTCCAATTTGACTTGCTATCTTAGTCAAGTAGTGGATTTATAGTTTCAACCTCATGATTCTACAAGGATATTTGTTCGAGAAATGGCCCCTTAATCGAGGAAATATATTAAATTAATATTACTATAATTAATAATTTAAGAAACCGGTCTGTTCTGACGAATTTCCAAGACTCTTTCGACACAGTAATTCTACGTTATAACTTCTAATACGTGAATATGAACCGACTAAAATAAAATCTACTTAATTCTTAAATCAATGGAAGTGTCTGTCAAACACACTTACAAGCTTTACACAGTTATTTCCACTGCGCAAAAGAGGACAGGAACTACCCATATTTTTTAAGAGTTGATCGTGTATTGAAAGGAGAGAAAACAAGGATGGGAAAAGAATGGCCCTCTGCGTTTTCTCCCGCGCTTTGGGTCGGGTGGGGTCGCTTTTGGCTCATCGATCCAAGTTACTCGTTGACAAAACAAAAACGGTGACCGCTATTTTGAGTTAATTCCATGGCCAGCTAAAATTTCATCCAAATAATCGATTTTTAATCAAGCAAAGAGACCAAACAGTCCCAGCAGGGAAGATATGAAACATACTGTGATCTTAACTTTTAAAATAATAATTACACACGAGAGGAAAGTTGTGATAATGAGCTAAGTTTTCATAAAGCCAAGGAGCCCTTATTGAAGCTTTTAAGCTTCAATTCAAACAACTTTAAAGATGTTTTCCGCAGTCGTAAAACAGGCTAAAAATTGCTGTTTGATTGTATTACTCATCAACTAAGCGATACCACTTGGCTTTGTAAAACAATAGCTGTGAATTAACCGGTCTGAAAGAGTTCAATGGAGGACAGCTGTTAAGGCGGGATGTCACTTTGATCGTCTTTCGCCATAGGAGTAAAGAAATAAATGAGTAAATGTCACGGCAAATTGAAGCGGTCTTGTTCTTTTCAGCTTAAAGTTAAAGACGTGATTTTCGACATAAACTGAGCTTCATTCCCTATTTCATTTGCAGCAAATCAAAGGCTGACCAGATTTGCTTTTTCAGATGCCCTTCTCTATCGTAGGCGGACTGTGATCAAATTATGCTATGAAACTGAATTATTGTGAATTAAGAAGTTCCCCCAAAAGAGCAATCTTGAAATCATCAAAACATTCAATTTTGACCTGGCAGTCTCGGTGACTTTAAGCGCAGTTAGCTGAGTGCTTCCATGAGACGCTGTGATACTCGAACATCAAGCCGTCTTATCTGTACAGAAAGCCGATCTCCTGTAAACCCGGCAGACAACCTGAAGCTTTATCTACTAATTGTCCGCTGACAGGGAATATTCTGAAAGCAACACCATTAAGAACGCGAGGCCGAAAAGTCAAGACTCAAAGCAAATATATTTATGAATTAAACCTGAAAAAGAAAAAACCGCTAGATAAGTGCGTGATTAGTCCAGTCCCTGAACGCTCCTTTCTTCCCGCCCCATATAGGGGCTGAACCAGGCGGGCGAAAGAAGAGTCCAGGATAACTTGCATGCGCATGCTCAGAACGAACCAATCAAAAATGTCATCAAAAATTACTACCCAACCCACACAGCGGTCAAACGCAAAAATCCAACGCCACTTCCGGTTTTCGCCGCCTCGAACTTCTTAAGAGTTTGAAGAGAAAACCTGCAAGACTTCTGTAGGAAAATGTTATAAAAATAGTACTGTGAGAGAAAATTACAAGCTGGGAGGACTTTAGGATGTCCATCACTAAATGTCCTGGTCATATGCGAAGTTTAAAGCTTAACTTTTCAGCGACTGTCTTAACTTTGCGCTTGAAAGCGAAACTTTTCGAAAATTTAAGACTTTGTTAAGCGAAAGTTTTGCGGGGAACTGCGCACGCGCGCCCCGTTTGACCGCTGTGTGTACCCAACCACGCTGCTCGCGTCAATGTGTCGCGCAATGCCTTTTTCAGCTCACGCTCTAAAAGAAAACATTTTCTTTGACGTTGATATTGTCGTAAAAAGCACAAAAACGTAAACATCGAAATATGGTTTATCGTGGTCTGTACTCTTATCGACAACGAGTACACGTCATTACTCTTTTCCCAAACATTTTTTTCGTATTTTTGTATGTTGAGCGATTTTGCAAAAGTTTTTGACGTGTACAAGAAGCTCATTTGCATAATGCAGCGCGTGCACTTTCAAGTCCGAGTCGGTGTTTTCAATTGTCAACAAATCTTGGCAAAGATTTCTTTCGTTATCTTTGATATTGTAATAAAAAAACAAATCGAATGTGGTTTAGCGTGGCACTGGTGAAATTCCACTGATTTGGGATTAATTGGCATGTTTTTAATCAATCTGAATGCATAAATTGTTGCTTGTATATTATCATTCAGAAAATAGCGCCACAAGCCAAATCTGCAAAGTACTTCCAAATATGGTTTTTCTCCCGATTTGGGGGGAAAAATGGCGGCGTTCTGAGCATGCGCATGCAAGTTCTCCTGGACTCTTCTTTCGCCCGCCCGGGTTCAGCCCCTATATGGAGCGGGAAGAAAGGAGAGTTCAGGGACTGGACTAGTGCGTGATTGAATTGATGAAATGACTGGCTACCATTTTTCAACTCTGTCTTCCTGTCTTGGAAAATAATCGCTAACAACTAATTTAATTTGTTTTACCGCCAACGATTCACCTCAAATATCTTCATCGTGATGTTGTTACCAAATACATGATTTTACGATAACTGCAGAAATTCTCTCGCGCTCATTGGCTAATTTTTATTGTCAATAAGCGGACAGACACATGAAATTATAATTTATGCGATGCGGACAATTTGACAATTTGTTAAGGAAAAAAACAAATTGATGTCAGTTTTTAATGCGTCTGTCTTGTTATTGAAAATGAATTTCGTCATAAAACGACAAGAATATGCTAATAATAGAGATAAAGTTTCTCACTGCCAACGTTTTCATGGTTGACTTTAGATCACGGATCAACAGAGACTCTTTAATTTTACAATGCATGTCTGATCGACCCGTTGCTAATATTTATTTAGTATAGTCTGCAGATCCAATCGGTTATCGCCTCGTGGATCCACAGCTACTTTGACAATGTTAGGACGAAATTCATGATCAATAGCAGGACAGACGCATGAAAAACCGAAGTCAATTTGTTAAGTCGATGAGGCCCGAACACCTTTGCCGATGGCCACTCAGCTCTCAACTCAAAGAAACCGAGAGCGAAAAACGTTTTCAAGTTAAATTATCCAGAATAATTTTAGCTTTCAGAGCTGAATATACGAATTGGGCATTCTCATTGGTCAAACCTTGACTTTTGACGCCATGTTCACCACACATAAAAAAATATGGAGTAATTGTACAAATCATATTTCAAAACATTTCAAAACAAAACATTCGCCAACAAGTCAAACTAGTTAGCTAGCGTCGAAGAAGGAATTCCCCTCGACCAGGAGCCATAATCAGGGACGGAGACCGTAAGTCTTGAGATGCGCGCGGACCCATGAAATGGGACAATTTTTCTATTTTTAGAACAAATTGCGCCATCCTGACGTCATATATCCGCGCTGATCCACGCACGTGTCTTGGGCTCTCGCGTGGATGTTGTCACGTTGTGTGATGAAATGGTGAGAGTTGCGAGATTCTCCTTCCGATTTTTCACAGCGATGACAGGGAATAAGGCAGAGAAGAACCAGGGCTCTTCTATGGACTTTTATGCTCTGATTTAATGGAAAAGGTGTGTTTTTCAGGGTCGAGAATTTCTTTAATTTCGCGCTGTAAATGAATAAAATCCGTTCGCCGGCTAGTTATTCCCGTAAACTTTTGTGTTTGTTTTGTAGAGAAAAGTTCTGTAAGAAAACTGTTTACTCCGGTATCGAGTTAATTTGTGAGTTTGCCAAAGCTTTATCATAACCAAAACCTATGTTTGATAGTTTCTTGTTGTTTCTGCTCGTTTGGCGAGTTTGCAAAAGTTTTTGAAGGCAAGTCTGACGCGTACGAGTAGTTCATTTGCATAGTGCAGCGCGTGCACTTTCAAGTCCGAGTCGGTGTTTTCAGATTGTGAACAAATCGGGAAAAAGATTTGTTTCGTTGTCTTTTGTGCTGAGATACTACAACAAATTTTACCAACTTTCACCAAAAGGCTACTAACATCATGTGTGTTTCTTTCACATAGTGAAACTTAACACTGCGAAAAAAAAATAGACAGGGAGTTTTGATTCAATTGAAATCTTTATTCGAGTTCATTAAAAGCGTCATCATAAGCTTTTTAATATGTTCTCAAACATTAGTCAACCTTAAACATATTCAAAAATTAGAGATATTATATGAGTTCGATGTACGTTTTCACATCAAAGTACGAAGTCCAATTTGTCATGTTTTACTAGCTGTGCAAAACACGCATCGGCGGGCGCTCTCATTCATCGACAACAGAAAATTTATTGGATTTTTACACAAACAAAACTAAGCAGCATCTACGGACATAAACCTATTATCACTTATTGGACCTTAACGCTGCCATATCCAAACATATCCAACTAGTTTTTTTTTCTGTGTTGCAAAAAAGCTGTTAATCTTCTTCATATGTGAAATTTAGAGTGGAGTAATGTGAAGTTCTTGTAAAAGGAGCAGCGGAACTCAACTTGGTCAGCGATATAAAGCGGGACATACCTAAATTCGGCACTGTCTTCACTCAAACTGGAGCAACTTACGGCGAAAATACTTAAGCAAAATTCCAACAGCCATAAAGGCGTTGAGTTGTGGGCCAAATTTAAAGCATAAACGATTTCGGACGCCATTTCCCCTGCGCGACATCCGCGAAAATCCTCGCAGCAATGTACGCGCGTGTGCCGCAGGCGATGGCGCAATTTGTTCTAAAAATAGAAAAATTGTCCCATATCATGGCGCCAACCCCAATACCAGAAATGGCGCGCGCTTACGGTCTCCGTCCCTGATTATGGCTCCTGCCTCGACTTGTAACTGTGAATGAAGTCAAAACGATAAAACAAAGGTAGCGGATAAATTTATATTTCGTAGTGTTTCCCTTATTTCAACCTCGTTCCCAGGGACTTTTCCCTGGCTTTTCCCTTGGCTTTTTCCTTTTCCCGCCCCCAAGCCAGGGAAAAGGCCCTAGTAACGAGGTTGTCCCTTGTCTGTTATAACTCTTAACTTGATACATGTTACAGATATTACAGAGACAAAACAAAATCTCTGAGAGGTAGTGTAACCGATTTTAGTTCCGGTGCTGTAAAACTACCTCTCCATCTGCCCAATGTTTCTAATTCCTGATCTTGTCACTCGCACGAATATTAAAAGCCGGTTCACGGAAGCCCTCTTCTCAGTACATCATTGTTGAAGCTGACTGAACCTTTAATTTTTGGATAATTTTTTTTGGCATCGAGCATTTATTACAGAAAGTTTCATGCCGAGGAAATTCTATGGCCGGAGTGCTTTAGTAACTGTCCCTAATTCGCTTTGCTTTGTAAAACCGCAGTAACAATTGAAACACCACAGAGTGCTTAGTC
>JAHPZR010056051.1:97500-115000 GCA_019787425.1 Platygyra sinensis | reverse complement strand
ATAGATGCAAATGTTATATACAGGTAGCTTTATGATTGAAAAAGTTTATGGTTTTAAAATTAACTGAAATCTACCTTTTTGCTGAAGTATTTTCCACAACAGAATATCTCAGTCCTCCTTTGGAGTGTGGAAGTAATAGGCAAATAAGAGATAAATAATGTTTTACAGGATATTCCTATTGATGATCGCCGATATGCAGCAGCCCATAGTGATGTAACAAGTTTCAGAGTTCTTCAATCTGATACGTCACAAGACGAAGAGGAAGTAGAAGAGGAGATGTTCATGACTCCTCCTGAAAGTCTTTCAGGGTAAGATTCGCTGAAGTAACGTATTTGACTCTGGAATTGGCATTTGTTTGCCAAGTGAGGCAAACAGGTAACTCTTTTCTCAGTAAGAGACTTGTTGACCCTGTTCACCAGTCATTTGTTTGATGTTAAAGAGATTTTTAAATTAAACCATGTTGACTTAAGTATTTCCATCCAGGATTAGCTTGCAGTATGTTGCCATGCAGATGCAGTTGCTTGCATCCACTTTGATGCACCTAAATTGTGCATACATTGTTAGTCTTGCAAGGATTTCATGTCAGGTCACTCATCCTCATCGCCCCAGCTGAGACATAAGGCCATTGTGTCATTACTTCTCTACTTTTCGTGGTCCCCAAGCTCTGCTGTCACAGTTGTCTGCGAAGTGGTAATAAAGCTTTTGTTTAGTTACCACTCTGTTTGACTGAGCTCTAATATAATTTTGATGCAAGTCAGTCAACTTTATGCAACAAATAGTAGAGTGGCATATCTCTTACATCAGGAAACATATGGCTTTGGTACACTATGGGTCTTGCAGCTGTTATGTTTGTACCTGGCAGTGTTTGTTCATGTTTTTATTTTTAATTATTATCTTTGTATATTTTGTTGTCCAGAGAGTCCAAGGTAGAGAAAGCTAAGAAATTTGCAAAGGACGCTTTGGCAAAGCAAGTTAAAGTCTCACTTAAGTTTGAAATAGAAGAGGTAGGTGCGATAACATTCCCTGGCATTTAGTTACAAGCAGAATTTCTGATATGAGATAGAAATGTACAAGAATGTATATAGTTTTTTTCGAAAAGTCATTTTCATTATATATTATTTGGGCTACAAAAGATAACATGCATTTGAGCATTGAGGAAGTGAGGGTGTAGTGAAGTAGTACATGTATTTTGGTATATAGAGGATCTAGTTCTCTTGGCAATAGTGAACAGTGGCTCCCATATTCGGCTGTCGGTAACCTGTCGGCCAACAGGTTACCGACACATTACCGACAGTTGGCCAACACTCAAAAACTTTTCCAGTTGAAAAAAGTAAATGGAAATCTGTCAATCGCACCATATCTGGTAACATGTGTACCTATCTCCTTGATCCTCTTTGAACTGTAAAATAGGCTTTTTTACTCCATCTCCTGACTGCACATACCAAAATGTAGTGGTAAATTTAGTACCCATTTCTCATATCTTTGTTTTTGCACAAAATAGGCTTCGGATTTAACCATTTTGGGGCAACGAATATGCAAAGCTAAAAGTAATTTTCCAATCGCCCTATAATGCATTGCAAAACTATAGTTAACAGTACTTCATGCATGTCTGAACTAGAAAAACTTTTCAAAATGGCGGATAAATGAATAGGGACCAATTTGTGCAAGTATCGCTAGTCAACACTAAAACAGTGGACAAAAGCCATAGTAGTATCGAAAGTGCTGAGCAAGGTATCGTTATGAAATGACTTTAACTCTTTTTATGTAGTTTAGAAGCAATAGACAAGTAAATGTTTAGGATCATTTTAGTTTGCCCCACCGACAGTTTACCGACACATTACCGACAGGTTGCCAACGGGTCACGGACTGTTGGCCGACAGTCGGCCAACACTTCAGCCTCAAACATAACGCAAACTGTTGGCCGTTTGTCGGCCGACAGTTGGCCGACAGTCCGCCAACAGTATATTTTGGGAACTATTCTTCACTATTACCGTTCTCTTTGTAATTTGTATGTGTGACAGAGACCTTAGAACCCGAGATATTATCTCTGCTATACAAGTTTTCTGAATGGTCAGTACAAAATGCAGACTGCAGACTGCAGACTGCAGACTGAGTACAAAATGCAGACTGACAAGAAAAACGTTTTTTTTGCGTCAGAAACGTGTCAACATTCGATTTTATAACTTTAACCTACGAGTGAAGTTTATGTGGGATATTTTTATGTCATTTACGAAGTATTGTAGAGGATGAGTCAACATGAGCTACCAGATTAGAGTATTTTGCAAAAGGTTAATAAGCTTCAAAACTTTTCTGTTTTAAAAAAGGTACTGAGGTCGACACAATAAACTGTTCACCCATGTGAAAACCTTTCATTGAGTATTCACATCTATAATTGACCGTGACCGCATCACATCAGGATTAATTTATGGCAACAAGATATTTTGTACCACGCTGTTTTGATGTTCACTGAAACACCCCTCTGTTAAACTGACGAAACTGCCTGTTAGATGTTTAAATGCTCCTTGATAACCTGGTTCCAGAGGCCCGTTATCCAAATAAATGGGAGAATATAATCCTAATAAATGAAACCCGGCAGTTTGAGGCACCCAGGGTAGCTCCTTGAAAGTCATTTCATTCGAACGACTTGTGTTTGTGGCATTTTTAAAGCTCATCCGCAGTCACGCTGTTACTCCATGCTGATTGGATGATGGTAAAGAATGCATCCAATCAGCGTGGAACAAACAGCGTGACTGTTGCTCTTAGTACACGAAATCCCGGCTGCTGATGCTGGTCGTCTCGAAAGCTGCATTTCTGGAAAATTATTTGGCGGTTAGCACTTGGTTTTTGAATGGATCTTCGATTGAATGCCACAAGAAGAGGCATCAACTTTTCAGTTTATCTAGTGTTTGATTCGGAAGCCGGGCGATTCAAATTTGTGGGTGAAAATCTGCTTGGCGCTGGGCAGTTGAAAATGAGTTTTCCACCCTTGACTCCTTACAGTGTACAGTAAGAGTCAATGCAAAACCCACCAAATCGCTCAAATTATTAGTTTAGACAAAACATACGCAGAATTAGGCAGCATGCAAATGACAAGTGTCGTGAATCTCGCATGTAAACAATAAATAAACTATTGACTTTTACATTCCCAAATGTCCGAGATTTTCGCCACTAGACTTGGGAGAAGTTTCACATGCGTTATATCTTTTGATCTTTCCACAACTAGAAATAAATCAGTACCGAACCATGCGGTAAATTGACATTTCTAAAAAAAAAGAGAGAGAGAGTTTTGTGTTACACTGTATTTATGGGAGATGACATCGTATGGTTATTGCATGACAATAGGTAACTTATGAAATCGAATGTTATCTCGTTTCCGACCCAAAAAAAGCAGTTTTTCTTGTCAGTCTGCATTTTGTACCTGGTCTGCAGTCTGCAGTCTGGATTTTGTACTGACCGGTTTTCTGAAGTGTATGTAACTTAATCCCTTCTTCTTCATGAGTTAAGAAATATTAGTTACTATCAAAACCAATAGAGTGGTAAATCTGCCGTTAAAATTTTGAAATGCGGGCAACAGAAAACTTATCACAATGATCCGCAAAAGAAGTTGTCACATGACATAAAAATGTTGTCATGTGATTCGTGTAAAATGCGTTGGCTGTCATGGCATTCAGCAAGAAAGGAAGATTTTATGAAAGGGGAAAAGGCCTGTCGGAAGAATTGAAAGGGCAGATAATTGACAAAATTCTTGAAACTGGTGGTGATAGGGATAGGAATATCGGGATACTTTCCTGCAAAGTAGACGGAACTTGGCGATAAACTTGGTGTTTCTGGAAAGACCGCTAAAAGTGTATGTCAAAAGTTTGTACATGATGGCATGGTTTGTCTCAAAAAGAGAATCTCGGGGAATCCACCAAAATTAAGTACGGGAGATCTTCAGCTGATAGAAACTATGAAAACCATAAAATCATCCACATTGTCTAAAAACATCAAAGAACAACTTCAACTACATGGAAATTTCCCAAGTTGTATTTCAACTAGCACTATTAACCACGTAATTAGAACATCTTTGAGCAAAGGAAAATGAAGTTGGAAGCGGATGATCATGAGCAGATGAGCAAACGTAGACTATTGTCAAGATTTTTTGAACTATATGTCAAATGTTGATCCTTTCAGGCTAAAGTTTTTTGATGAAAGTGGTGTTTCCCTTTATGACTGTAATAAGAGATACAGACATTCACCGGTCAATTCTGGATGCGTTGAATTAGGGAGACATTTAAAATCTCCTAACATTACCCTCGACTTCTTGGCAGGTTTAGAGGGTGTTTTGTACGCAAATACTTTAGACGGAGCGTCAAATACGTTAGAATTTCTAAACTTTTGCAACAAAAGCAATGCAAATTAATGGCAATCCAGTGTTTATTGCTGGAGACATTCTGGTGTTAGATAATTGTGCAACACACCATAATGCACGTGGTTTGTGCTTTGGGGCAGTCGCTGGATACAATGGGTATCGGCATCATGTACTTGCCAACATATTCACCCGAACTCAATCCCGTTGAATTTTGCATTAAACAAGTTAAAAATTGTCCTTAATATGGGGGAAATGTGACTGTTGGTTAAAGGGAATCTCCACGCTGCCGTTTTGCACTGGATCAAATTACTGCAAATGATATGCGAGGCTTTTACAGAGAAACTGGTTACATCGCTATCTGAACTTGCACAGAATGTGGGGTACTCTGAATAGTTTTTTTCCCTGATTCACGATTGTAATGGTACTTTATTATTTTCCTCTAAAGCATACACTACTTTATTTGGAACTTTATAAGCTATTAACTAATGAACAGCTGTGGTGACCATCTGTTTTGACGTAAAGGCCAACCAACAAGTGCATGGAAAAACATTTTGTTTGTTCAGGTGGTATGAACAAGACTATAAATTTCTCTGGATTGTGTTCCAACAGAGAATTATTTACAGGTGATGAGAAGCCTAAGGAAATAATACGAAGAAAACCCTAAGTTGTTGTCGATGCTCGGCAAGATCGTTACTGCAAATTCCTAGACACGCAAGGATCATGATGGAAATATGTTCTCCCTTAATAAACATGCAATATACTCTCAAAGAAAAATAGCATATTTTAGAACCATTTAGTCATTTTTTGTGATTTTTCGACTTAGTAACTACTGACAACTTTAAAAAAGCATAAACTCAAGCTTCTGTCGTGTTTCCAAACTTCCATAAGAAATGCAAACAATAATCAACAGAAAAAACCAAATATTTATTGACTTAACAGTGGCCAACAAGATACAGTCAATTAATTATGATAACATTTACAACGTGGATTTGAACAACAATTTTACTAGTACTACAATTTTTTTGCTCTCAACAACACTTTGAGATGCGAAATACAACGAACACAACAAAACACAACTGTTGAATCGTGAATACTAGAAAGTCAATGCTTGTTGGCAGGAAGAACTTACAGCATACCCAACAGGTTGATTGGCATGTAAAAAAACAATGAAACAGCAATTCAGCGCCCTTCCAAACAATACAACAACACAAATCAATTAAACTAAGCCATGAAAAAAGGATAACATTTGCTGAACGTTCTTGGGCTACAGGGAAGAACAACAGTCTACTCAAGCATAGTTATTCTAACAGACTTACCACAGTGGCAAGTGTATCTACATTTAGGTCACTCACTTGAGGTGTTGGGTTTGCAGACGTAGCGTGCATTAATTGTTCAGATGGATTAATTTTGCCTCCAACCATCCACTAGGATTGTTTGAATTTTTCAACGTTAAATCCCGGTGGTAATGTCTTAAAAACTTTTTTGTATGGCGAGTGCAAACTGGTAATCATCATCGTGGTGAAAAGACCCTTGTAATGTAGATTTTTTCTCATGGGGGATTTGACAGGAGAAGAATCTTGAAACCCCACAAAGGCATTGCATAAGGGCGAACCCAACTCAGTTTGTGTAAAGTGCTCCCAATCTGCGTCTTGACTTTGAGAGCAGGTCCTACGTGTGGAGGACTGATTCACACTGATCCGTGGCCATAATACACCATGGGAGTTCCACAACATCTTGTAAGGATTGTGGAGGGATGTCTGACCAACACTGAGTTGAGGTGGACTTAAACTTCAAGACAACACTTTTTTGCTTCTTCTGGTACCCATGTTTATTCCATCACTACTGACCTTTCACCCTACTGACATAAGGGAGACATTTTTTTTACAGGACCACAACGACTTCATTAGAGATAAACTACAATTGGCGACATAATAGGTTGACATATTTTCTTTCCACAGTACTATTAGTGCACCGACTAACACCACTCTTTTTATGGCAAAAAAATTGTGGAAAAGACTCCGCTCCCCCATTCACCGTTGCTTGTTTGTTCCCCAAGATCACAACAATTGCGGCACAACGTTGTTTGGGGGGAGGGGGGCTGAACGGACAAGCTAGGAGGGCAAAAAGGGATCACAGTGACGAAATAGGGAGCTCAAAAGGTGAATGTGTCAACAATTTTGTCGCTGATTGTAGGTCTTTATAAACATAGAACCATTAAATGAACATGCTATATGTCGGATATTTCTTTCTCTGATTTTATGAAAACGGACAAAAAATGCCGTACAGTTTAAAAAGCGCTTTTAAATGACTTGAGTTTTCTTGCATTTTTTTACACAAGCACGCCAGGCAACAGTTGGAGAGACAAGCATTTTTAACTTTTTGATTGAGAATTTGACCCCAAAAATTATCTTCTCGCTATCATGTAATATCCTTTAAATATTAAGCGTGACATCCGATATCTGATACGCGACCAAAAGAAAGGCCTATCCTTCCTTTAATTTTATACACTGATTTGAGGTACAGATGTTAGAGTTCACAAAATGTATTTGCCTCTTTTTTATATAAATATTATCCTATATTACAATTAAAGCAAATGTATTTTTTCTTCTCAACTGCATACATTAATTATTTCTTTTCCTTCAATCGGACTGCATTATTTCTAAAATAGCACACGCAGGAAATATGATTGTGTGGCGACATAACATTGTAATGTGATTACTTCAAACTTTCACAGAGTTCACGAAATCATAGCCAAGCACATAAGTGGAATTCTCCTTGCTATTATTATAATAATATGAACTCAGAGAACCACCACATTTCTTGAGGTCTGGCACAATGAGAGGTTTATTCAGTGAAATGAAAAGGCGGAAAACCGAATAACTACACAATCACTCCACGGACAAACCTCTTGACCCAAAAATCGGGTGGGCAGGGAGGGTAAAGAAAATTAACTTCACAATCACAAGTATAAGAATTGACTAGTTGCACTAAGCGAATCCGGCATGGAATAATTGCCTCTACCACGTGCGTGGCGGTATATATATAGAGCTACATTAATAATTAACTGAAATATAATGTATACCGACATGTGATTACAATAAAGGTTGCGTGCGTCGAATTAAACATTTTAAGCGAAGCTCAAAATCAACCCCTGTACTTTCTGCTGTAAACAACTGAAGTGTTTAGTTTCATAGTCCTATCTGGTTCAATTATAGTAATAGTGTGCAAAGCGATCATGCTTAACATCTCAAATGTATTGAATTGGACTACATTCCTAACATTAGACAGCGCACTATAAGATATATCGTCATACTGTCACAGTATTCATGCACATGTAATAGTAGCTTAATTTGATTTAAAGTTACTGAGCAGCATTGTTAGATTTTTCATCTATGTTCCTTTCAAAAAGGCATGCATTCTCAAAACGTGTCAAAAGTGTTGAAAAATTCTCCCGC
This sequence comes from Platygyra sinensis, assembly GCA_019787425.1. NCBI lineage: Eukaryota > Metazoa > Cnidaria > Anthozoa > Scleractinia > Merulinidae > Platygyra > Platygyra sinensis. The sequence continues at coordinate 107,194 of JAHPZR010056051.1, read as the reverse complement.
TGGTTAATAATTAAATAGAAAATGGTTAGCCGTAATATTTAATTAGTTAAATATTAACTTCGTTTAATAAAGTCCAGTCCAGAGTCCAGTCCATGTTTTCCAGTTGGCCACTGGGAGGGAACTTATCAACGCTGTCAGGGTACGTTCATCTTTGTAAGCGCCAATCTTTCTTTTTATAGCTTCCACCTTTTAGAGTTTGACGTTTTATTTCTTCCTGTTGGGAAGCAACATACGACTCTGAAGGGCTTGCTACAGTCGTTACTTGGCGGCTCTCGTTCAAAGATATTTGCTCACCATGTGGCGGTATTACGTCGCCAACAAAACTTAATTTTTTTTGGCTTTGTCGCGTCCCGGTTGCATGGGCTGTGCAAGAGGAATTGAAAGAGCAATTCTTTGACAGGTGATGGTTCTGCTGCAGTTATTTTGAGGTTTAATCTTGTAGCAGATAAAATCAGCTGAACCAGTGACCTTTGCACAGTTTAACATTAATTTTTCTTGAAATGACTGTTCATCGTCTCCCAACGCACAACAGTCTCCTTCATCATCCAAAATTAATATTCCAAGATCATCTGGGTCGTCATCTTATTCAGTTTTGGAATTCTCAGTTTTAGCTTGCAGACAATACTTTCTTTTATAGGCGGGTGTAAAGACAATGTTGAGAAAAATAACTTTTCCGCTCTCTAATTATGGTAAACCTTCACAAGTAAAGCCACTTTTTTTGAGCGAGCACATGGGATAATTTTCTTCGGATCACCTGACATTTTTTTGTAGATCACATGACCATTTTTTTAAGATCACATGTTTAGAATAGAACCGCTTCGGATTCAAATTTCCAACGGCATTTTTACCACTCTACTGGTTTTGATAGTAGAGTACCTGTTTTTGAACAAGACTTGCAGAAGAAGGATTTACATCTAATCCAGTTTGGAACTCACTAAGATGTTAGACCGAGTAGTATTCTGCCCCTTTGCAGGACTTTTGCATAAGAAATGCCCTACAATGACAACATTATTTTCAGCACTAAAATAATACAAGTTAGAGTGGTAAGGGATGCTGAATTGTGTAATGAAGTCTATTAATGACACATACTTATAACTGCCTGCTCCTAATGCATTACAGATTACTGTTGATGTCGGGACTGTGGATGGCGCAGGGAAAGTAACACCATTCCTTGTACTGTCCATAAAAGGCTTGGGTACAAACGTCATTATGCACCCTTGGGACCTTACAGCAAGTGCATCCTTGTCCTCTTTGGCTGTAGCTGAGATGAGCCATGGAACTGAAGGAGTCCCTCTTTATCTTGTACAGACACCTGTTGGAGCAGAATTACTCTCAGTCAAGTTTAAGAAGGTAGTAATTATAATTGTGTTATATGTTGTAGATGCACTGCTTGGAGAGTCAACTGTATCCTGAATTCCTTGCAAGCTGCAACTAACAAAGTTTGTAAAAAAATTTTTTATCATGCTATTCTTTATGATGGATACTTAGGACAAGCGAGTGAAGAATGTTGTGTGCTCATCGTTTTGAGGATGAAGACTTATAAGCTGTACATTGTAGTGTTATGATCTTCCTGTGTGCTTTATAGAAGTTCACTTTAGTTACCCCATTTTCTGCATTGCAGAGACCTAACAACAATAGCTGCTGCAGCAACAACAACAAAAAAGGAGCTATAAATCAACTGACTGTCTATAACTTAATTAAATGAAAAACTACCTCTTCTGCTTATACGACAGTTTTGCATTTAGTTTTGGTTATGAAGTTTAACTACTTTTGCGTCAGTCATGTTTAAGTTCTTTGTTAGGGTTTTGTCATATCACATGACTTTAGCCTCCACAACTTTGACTTCATCTCTTGCTTGTGTTTTTCTTAGTTATCTTAAGTGATAAGCAAAGTGATGGCTTGTGCCTTCACACCACTATGGAACCACTAGAGAAATTAATAGACCACTTGTTGAGTTTAAAAGTTATGTGTTCCTTTTATGTCTGTGCTCTCCGTAGTTATGAGGAGGTTCTAAACTTGTTTTAGGTATTTGTAAGGTGGATTGTTTGTTTTATCTTGTCTGTTATAGGTTGAAACAGACCATCCTGAATACAGCTCAACGTTCAAGTCCACCCAGCAGTCTGTTGATGTGGAATTCTCTTCATTACAAGTAAAACTGCATCAAGAAGCTTTGCTCAACATCATTGATCTCTCAACAAAGCTGCTACCTCCCAGGTGCAGTATTTTATATGTTTACAACCTCACTAACCTGAGGACTGTCAAATTCTTGTTATGCCAGGCAATTCTATTTAGACATTGGCACATGATTAGTATAGGGTGCGCAAATTAGATTGCCTTGTTTTGATCATGTGATTGAAATGGCGTCAGAAATGGAATGTGAACCAGCCTTGTGATTGGTCCTTTTCAATCACGTGTTAAAAAAATACTGCAATCTGATTGGTTAGGTGCCAAATGTGCCCTCTCTACTACTCAAACCTCTAATTAACCATTAGCCACCAAGCAGTCATTTCAATTATACTTTTTCTTTGTTCCTTTGTTAGTGAAGAGAGCCCACCTCTCCCAGGAGTGGATGGTGACGGCACAAAGGCGGAAGGAAAAGATGGTGATCAGCTATCTCAAGACATTGTTCCAAAAGGGAAGAAGAAGAAAGATGGCAAAGATGAAATACAGATTGAGGTAAAAGCCAAACTTGGAGGAATTGGTGTTACAGTGACATCTATTGATGGGGATTTGAGTCACATCATTGTTGGGGGTGAGTGACTTAATCAGCAGGCCTCTTGTATGACAAAATTTGTATTTTTGCATGAACAACACAAGTTTATTTCTTTAATATTGCTTTGATCCAATGTTTAAATGTCTGTGACAGGTAAAATTCCATCCAGAATTACTAAATAACATACATGATCTAGCTGAAATGCTGATAGGATGAAATTTAGTAATGCCAGGAGATACAGTTATATTTAGCAACTAACGCACGCACACAAACATGTACATCATGCATTACTTATATTGCTTATATAAAAAGAAGGAATGATAGAAAGATTGGATAGTATATAGCGATGTCTGGAATTGCAAAGTAAATAGAAGTTTAAGAATTAATAGATTTTTGGAAGATGCTGCATTGCATGTCAAGATTATGAAAAGTTCTTAATTGAAGTCTTACATTTTTTTGTCTAATATTGCCATAACATTTTTTCACTTGTAAAGGGTTATCAGCCTACTGTGTTGTCAGAGGTAGTAGAACAGAAGTTACAGCAAGGTAAGCATGACAACATTTTACAGTTAACAGTGTAAAATGAGATTATCACCGATGATTGCCGCAGGCATGCCTAGTTGTGTCATTGGTGCGCAGTTTTTGCCCTCATGGTTTTGCTCTGCCTAGCTTTGTTGCTTTGTCTTTGGTTTGCTCCCTCCAACCCACCTCTTGGTTCATAGTGGGCCCTTGTGTCCAGGTAAGTATACTTATTCTCTCTCCACTGAGAATTCAGTGTGCCAGGTGCCAGGGGAGGCGACCCTTGGGAGGTTGCTATGGTTACCCCCTTTTATTGCATTTTGCCCACACTCGCTTGCTCATTGCCTGCTTATTGCTGTCAATAGACACCTACCCTCCATTTTTAGTATTGCTTATAGACTTAGTTAAACCTTGTCTGACTAAGTCACTATAAAAGTTCTTTTAACATCACTTGGGTGTGTTGCAAGAGGCCATATTTAGACTAATTTTACTACTGCTTTTTAATCTTCAACTGACTGGTGTATCGGTCTGGTGGCTAGAAGATCTGAGTTAGGAATGCCAGATATGACAACCCAGTGATCAAGGCAGCCTTGATTACTGGGTTGTTCTCATCTTTACTTGGGTTTCTGCAATGCTTTCTGGACGGCGATTTTGTCAATTTGAATATTTCCTCCAGGGGTCCTGAAGGTGTTTCTAGTGTAGGTAATGCTTTCTTTAGACAAAATCATACTGCGATCATGTTGGTGCTTTACATCAATTGTATCAATTAAAAGCATCCATTCGTTTCTTACACTAAGTTATGAAACATTGCTTCTTGTTGGAATAGGTCCTTTCCGGCAACATGGTATGGAGTAAGTTATGCTGGGACACAGGTTACACAGTGGGACTTCCAAAACAAAGGAACTCGTACCAGTCCAGCCCGACTTTCCTTTGGTCCGAATGTCCCACTGTGTAACTTGGGTCCCAGCTTAATAAATTCTATACAATGTGATGGATCATGCAAAGGGCCTATTTTCTAATCAACTTTAATTTAGTAAGGTTTAATAATACTTTGTCATGCTAGTACAAGTAAATAAATTACATGAAATATATTAAGTGCATGACTGGAGAATAATTGGGGGAAACTAAATTCCCTTACAAAAAACACTCTCCAATATTAAACATTCTAAAAATTAAAAGTCAAGTGTAAATGGGGCTAAAAACTGACCTTATTTAATTGCATACTAAATTGCATACCACTTCATTTCAGTATGAAAAATTTGTCAGTGTTGGATACTAACCCTGGAGCTCTGTATCCAAAAATTGTGTCCATTGTGAACCAGGACGTGTTTAGCCTTCAGGTGTGAAAAATATCTATAATTAATATATGGCAGGGTAGTCTATAGGTAAATCCAAGCGTTTTGATTGGTTCTTTCCTGATTGCGATTTTGCCATACAGACACAAGCTGTGTATTATTTTTCAAAGACTGGCAAATTCAGTTAGCAAGCATACAATAAACTACTTTCTAACCTATCTTGCTTAGTCCATACTGTGGATTATTGCTGCACTTGGTCCATACTGAGGGAGGCAGCGTGGCCGAGTGGTTAGAGTGCCGGATTTGAAATCCGTAGGTCGCAGGTTCAAATCCCATTCTCACTGCTAGCTGATGTTGTTCTCGGTAGCCCCGAGTTCAACTTCTTGGCTACGTTTGTAAATAGCCAACTGGTCTGCCTTCCGCCAGTTGGGATTCTTAACCTAGTTATGTTTATTTATCACTATTTTTTTACATTGGTCCTGAAAAGCCCCATTGGGGAGAGGCCAATTAGGTATACATACATACATACACACATACATACATACATACACACATACATACATACATACATACATACATACATACATACATACATACTGCCACAACCTTGGAACAATACTCCCCAGTGCAGCCCTTGCACTATGTTAGGAGTTAATCACTTTGTATGAAGTCGCCATCACATTTGTTATTGGTCAAGGTTTCCTACAAGTATTATAAAAGAAATGTATGTTGAAAGGTGATGCAAAGGATGTGTGTTCAAATTTAGACAACATCAAGATTTTCAATTTATATTTAGGTTACAATATCTTGCTCTTTACCTCTTTCCAATGTTTTTTTATACAGGTTGTTGTCTTCAATGAAGCAACTTCTGGTAGAAACTTTAGGGACATGGAAGCTGTTGATGTAAAATTCCAGATGAGAATTGGATGTATTAGAGTTGTCTTCCTCAACAAATTTGTGATGAACCTCTTGGTACGTGTCAGTGACTAAAAGTTAACTACGTTATGTGGTTCCTATGCTGAGGTAAAACTCAGAGAAAAAGTGTAGATCTAATACGTTATACCTTTGTTTAAAATTGACGAATTATTAATAAGTTTGAGAGTGGTCTTGCTTTTATATAAAAATTCCAAAGGTGCATGATTTTTCCATGAGTTTACTGGCACAATAAACCATAGCTGATTGACCAATCAGAATATGTGCAATGATTCGGTTATTATATAAAATGGTTTAGGTAACTCTTGTAAAAAATTTTCTTTCTTTACCTTTCTATCAGGCCTTTTTGAACAAGTTTCAACAGGCAAAGGATGCTATGGAGTATGCCAGAAAAAGTGCAGCTGAGTCGGCCACTGCAACAGTAAGTCACCAGATGCACAATTGCAAATGATATATACCTCAAAATGTTACACAGTAGGAAACATTTCCATTTCATTCTTCCTTGTAGATCCAGAGTCTCCAAACTCAAAGCTCAAGGATAAGCTTGTCTGTGTCCATCCAGGCACCCCTGATAGTCATTCCTGTCAGTTCAAATTCTCTTGATGCACTGGTCGCAAACCTTGGCCGCCTCAGTGTGTCGAACACATTCAATCTGGCACATGATGGCGAAGATCCCAGTGGAAGTGATGCTGTTGTTGTTGACAACATGGTTGTGGAGCTCAGTTCTGTGCAGTTGTTAAGGTTGAAATTTTGAAAAGGTTTTAATTCTTAGTATGAAATAATGGACTGTATTTTGTGGCTAGGAAATCCACTTATGATGAGTGTTAGGTTCTCCAACAATTTGTAACTATAAGTGATGGAAATTCATTGCTAACTGTATCCAGAACTTGATTTAGCCACTTTTTTTCTCCTATTCACTTTGTTGGGAACATGTTTGTGGGGATTTTCCTCCCATTGGCATTCGTTCTTAGACTGTATTTTACTAGGAACATTCTTAAATCAAAGTGATAAGGAGGTGATAAGGAGAAAGTTTTTTTGTCAATTGGCCCTGCTTTCACATCAGTTGAGGTTATCATTTGGGTAGTTTCGTTGTGGATGCAAAGTTCAGTTGCAATTTACTTTGCTATTGTCCTTGGTCTCATTTAGGGCTGTAATGACAGATGGAGAAAACATAGGAGCCACCCGTCTAGTCCTGGAACCTGCTAATTTAGCAGTATATGTAGCTCGCAATTTGTCTCCTTGGTACCATGATGTACCAGATGTTGATGTCATGGGAAAGCTGCATGCCGTAAAGGTCAGTTGTGTTTGCAAAGAAGAATTAGTAATCAGTGTCTACTGACAACTCTTGCTTGTTTTAACATGTTTCAACAAGTTTTGTTCATTAAGTTGATGTCCATAGAAGAGCAGTGATCATACTAGTTCTGTAGTCAGGTACAGTGCAATACATGGTGTGCTTCAGAAACATTGCAGTCTTTCCCGTAAAATTGTAAATTTCTGGAATGTTTATTGTTTCGCGACCAATCAAATGCGATATGAAACCGCAAAAGATAACTGCCAAACCGCAGCATGGATTAGTCATGACTTGATTCGAAAAAACGACCTGGCTTTATCTTCCACGACAATTCTTCAATTTTACCATTTTCCAATACTGAAATTGTTCTTTTTGTATTTCAGCTTATTTATATGCAATGAATAGATATGAATGATATGTTTAGTGATATATTACGGGAAAGCGATGTTGAATTGAGTAGATAGGATCAGACAAGGCTAGACAGTGCGTCTGAGAGCAAAAAATGATGCTTCTGATTGGTCATGAAACAATAAACATTCTAGAAATTTTCTCTGGTGTTCACGGTTTTACGGGACAGACTGTAAATACTTTCTTTGATATGAAGGGAAGGGCCATAGTTCAACTTTTTCAACACTTTCTAATTCAAGTCTTTCCTAAAACTGGCAGGCACCTGCATGTTTAACATGCCTAGGCTGCAAGTTAGTTGATCTGCAAAAAATTAAGTTAACAACAATATCTACTACAACGCTATTTCCGAGCTGATTACTTACATAAGACCTGATTAAGCCCGTGTTTTCACGAGAGATGTTTACCTTGGTTTTGTTTTTACTTTACTGAAGTGAAGTTTTTAGTCGTGTAAACACAGTAGCAAACCTTGGTAAATGGCGGCAAAATCAAAAGTTAGCCAACCTAGGTTTGTCGACAGTTGAACGCTTCATCAGGTGTGGTTTAGCTCAGTAACCGATGGCAACAGAGGAAAAGCAGACGTTGTCGCGACATGTTGGCAGCAAGTGTTCACGTGTTTAGCGTGTAAAAAAGAGAAAAAAGGACAAAGATTCGTCCTGATGTAAGTAGGCTTCAAGTCAACAGGCAAAAAGGCTGAATTAACTCATGTTTACGCAAGAAATCCTGGACTGCAATTTCCCTTTCATTGTCAATACTTTCTGTTAGAAGTTCACTAGCTCGGTAGTGGTGTACAAACAGGCGCAACTTAAAGAAGACCTACCAGAGAGAGAGAGAAAAAAAAAATCATAATCGAAGTCTATGGACAAGAAAAGAAATTGTTAGAGCGGCCCTGAGTAAGAAGAAGTACCATTAAAGGTTTACGTAGCCCATGCTCTGCGGCAGATGCCATTTCAGGTGTTTTGCGGGAAGAGGCTCGATGAGATATCTGAAAATTTTCTTGCAAATATTCATCTACAGAGCTTTACATTTAAGGAGGGTTTGGGTCGACATAACCGCCTGCGAATTGACAGCAACCTGCGTTTGGCTTTGGAGTCAGAAAATTTATAATTTTCAAATAGTTTTTGTGCAACATTGCAGCACTTGCTTTCGGAGAAGCTCAAACCGCCCGTTGTATGCGGCCTACTTTAGTTAATTAGTTGCGTGTAAACAGCGTCTCTACTATTAAACTGCGTTTTAGTTACGAAACTTCGGTAAGCAGTAACCGTAGTAAACCTCTCTCGTGAAAACACGGGCTAAGCAAACATATTCTGTGGAACCAGAAAAACTTGTTAGAGCTCAGAACTGAGGGCGTTTAAGATTGTTGAATTGCTGGATATTTGTATTCCCATTCTAGTTGTGTGTCAGTGAAGATGACACCAGAACTATGCTTGGGATATTGTTTCAGAATCTTAGTGAAGGTGTTACTTCTTCCCACACAGGTAAAACATTTTTTTGTTGTAATTGGGTTACTCAATTTAATTTGAAACTGTGTTAAAACTGTTTTACAACACAGTAAAACCCTGCATGTAAGAACCTACATTTGGTCTCAACATCTTCCAGACTGTCAATATTTTTCTTCAATCTCTTCCTTATTGTCTTCAATGTTGCAATAATTCCACTGAAAGCAAGTGGGCAGTCTTTGCAATGATGCTTATTTAAAAACTCTATGTAAGAGAGGAAACAGGTCTCTAAATAAATTTTGGTTTGACCCATTAATAGACAGTATTTGCTCACAACTGCATCATGTGCATGCATTTTCTTGCGATATAAATTTGCAATCTCAAAGTCACACTCTTGGTTAAAATGTTTATCATCATTTAGCGGTAGCCCACCTATAAGAACTTGCGTGATCTTGCTTGGCTGAACAGGTTATAACATTTTTATTATTTCAAAGTGCCTACAAAGTAAAAAGTAATTGCTGCTTATTTGAAAGGCTTTTCAAAGTAAAGAAGAATGGTGTTTTTCCTTTGGTATATCTTTTTTCGTTTTATAGATATTTATGTTTTTGTATTATGCAAATGAGGAAAGTGATGACATCATAGGTGGTGCCACTAAAACAGTATAACACTCGATCCAGAAAATCTCTAGAAATATTAAAGCAGAAATGCACTTCACAAAAAAAAAACAAAATGGCACCCGTTGTGTTGTTACCATGACAACAGTTACGTTACTGGTCCTGTTTTAATTAAGACTAAAATTCCCAGATTTTATCTTAAACAAGGATTATCCACTCCCAAAAATCTAATGGGGAGAGCTAAGATAATAAGGTAACCATGTGTGTTTCAAGGGTTGGAGGGTCAGCGGGATGCGAAAGATGGCGGACGTGTTCTCTGAAGCTCTGCTTTCTCGATAAAAATTAAGATGCCTACCGAGGCAGATAACGCAAGAAACCATGAAGAGGCTGATCAATCGAACAAGAATATTGCAAAGAAAAGAGAATCCCGAAGAAAAAAACGAATGCGAGCACAAGGATCTCAGACTGATGACGAAGCCCTTAGT